>VZTT01033088.1:0-10263 GCA_013400855.1 Buphagus erythrorhynchus | reverse complement strand
GGGCTGGATTTATCCATGGAATGCACCAGGATTCCAGAATCAGATTTCCAGTCAGCTGCAGCTCCCAGAGCCTGCGCTGGCAGAGCAGCCCAGGAGAGGGACTGGCCTTGCCCCTCTCAGCAGAGGAGGATTTGGCACAGCCCCAAAACTGAGGAATTTTCTTCCTTAATGCTCCACCGACCATCCCGAGGTCAGGGGAGTTACGTGACCAATTCACAGCCAATTATGAGGAGATTTAATGACAAAGGAGCCTCCAGAAGGATTAGGGATCCTTTGTTACCTGGCTTCTTCCTGAGCTCTGCTGCTGGGCTCAGGTGAACTCATTCCAGGTGGAACAGCTCCGGGAAAAGCAAGCCAGAGGTCAGCAGGCGTGGCTGGCTGGGAATTGTCCTTTCCCTTTGTCGTGGATCCCTCCCTTTGCTTGGAGGGATAAATTAATTCTAAAAAGAATTTGAGCATCCCTTCCAGTTTCTTTCTCTCCTACAATTCTCCTACAATCTCCAGCTGGAACATCTTGGTTCCCCCAGCATCCTTGAGGAGAAAATATCCCAAATTCCCATTTATGATCCCCCTTGTGCACTGTGGCTGTAGCAACAAAACTGCACGAATCCATTGGGACTGAAAACATTCCTGCAGCACGAGGGGGCAGGATGAGTCTGAGGGAATTCCTTGGAAATGTCACTGAAGGCAATGGACCTTCAAGGCTCCTCCAGTTCTGCTCCAGCTCCCAGAAAACCTGTCAGGGATTCCCAGCATGGATCCACATCCAGCCTGTTCCCCTGGAATTTGGGGAAAAGCCCTTCCAGTGAAATATCTCAGACCTGTGGGCTCAGGGCCTCTGGTTTCCACATTATTTGACCAGAAAATCATTGTATACAGAGTTGTTTCAGTCCCAGAGGGTCACTTTGACATAGAGAATAATGAAATAAATCCCTCATTGAGATTCTCATCTCTCCCAAACATCCCTGAAAATTATCCTAAAGCTTCCCAAAAGCACCTTTCCATGTCTTTAAATGATGCACAGGAAGGACTGAGTGAGGTTTCAGGCCTGAAGTTTGAAGCTTTTAGGCAGGAAGTGCATTAATTTTCTCTTTGAGAAGCTTCTTTTCACAGATAAAAAGCAGTAAAACAGTGAGACAATGCTCTCCCAGAAGAAAGAGAGTGTTGATGTTAAGTGTTGATGCATTATGATGGTACCTACACATAAATATATTTTCTCTAAGATTCTTTACTTCACACTAATTACAACAATAAGGATTTTAATAATCTGCTACTCTGATGACAACCTTGAAATTGCCATTTACAACACTGACTTCAAACAGTGATTGGAAAAAAAGCTGCTCCTGGATATTCCCATGCAACTTTTTAGCAAAAATATCTGACCAAAATGTGAGTATTTCTTTAACCTTCCCTCTCAGGATCTCTACAAACATGACAATTATTACCAAACCTTCACAGGTTTACTTGTAAATACTTAAAAGGAATTACAGGTGGGAATGTTGCTCAAGGCTGAAAGGTTTTAGAGGTAAACTGTTCCTTGATTAAAACCTTGAAGTGTCCCCTTTTTTGGGAGCACTTATTCACACATGGATCAGCCCATCATAACACCCTGAAGCTTTTCCCACATCTTTATATGTAAATTATTATTTTCTGGCCACTTACTGGCAGTGGGATTTTGAGGATTAATTGTTCCTATGCTAATTTTAGAATTATTTTAAGCTCCTCTATCAGAAAAGCAGCTACAGTGAAAATGTGCAGAGTTGCCTTCAATGGGGATTATTTGCAGGTAACAAATATCTAGAAAATAAACTCTTGACTTTCTGGGTTTTTTTAAATGCACATGGACAAAAACCTGGAGAAATTATTATACAGGAGAGCTTTGCAAAAATAAAGACAATTTGATTGTATAATATTAAAAAATATTTGATTGCCAGCCTGACTAATTAATGGATTAAGGAAAATTATTGAGATAAATCAATTTTTTTACCTGCTGTGTGAACTTTGATGGGAAGTAGCAGCACCAGCAGCCAGAAGTGGCTCCTGAGATCCCCTTTTCCCCATTCCAGGAGCAGGAATGATGTTACTGCTGGAGGTGGGAGAACACAAAAGTCTCAGGTCTCTGGTTTAGCAACACCTGCCCCAGAACACAAAAGAATCTCAGATTTGCATTTGTAAAGCAAAAATGATCCCAGGAGTTCCCAGACTGCAGACTGGAAGGGCAAGGCTGGGGTGGGCCAGAAAATAGAACCAGAAATAGAATCAGAAAATAGGAGAGAATCCCAGAATTCCAGAATCATTTCGGTTGGAAGAGCCCTCCAAGGTCATCGAGTCCATCCTGTGCCCACCTTGTCCCCAGCCCAGAGCACTGAGTGCCACATCCAGGAATTCCTTGGACACCTCCAGGGATGGGGACTCCAAACCCCCCTGAGCAGCCCCTTTTTATTCCTGCCCACCCTTTCCATCCAGGAATTCTTCCTGGTGTTCACCCTGAGCTCCCCTGGCCCAGCCTGAGGCCGTTCCCTCTCCTCCTGTCCCTGTTCCCTGGGATAAGATCCCAAATCCCCCCCGGCTGTCCCCTCCTGTCGGGGAATTGTGCAGAGCCACAAGGGCCCCCCTGATCCCCCTTTTCTCCAGGCTGAGCTCCTTTCCCAGCTCCCTCAGCTGCCACTCACATCCCAAGGTTCCTCAGGATATTCAGTGAACTGGGGCCCTGGGTATTTAGGATGCAGAATTGATTAATTCTCCATTGATGTCTGAAAAAAACCCAGCACTGTCCCGTGTCTCCATAGGCTCTTCACTTGGAAAAACTCCTCCATGGAAAACACAAGGAGAGAGTCACAGCACCCAGGTGACATCCCCAAACACAGCTCCAGCACTTTTCACTGCAGCAATTTTTTGGAAAAGTCCCTTGATTTGAAGGCAAGGAGCAATGATGTGCTGTGGGCACTTTCTCCTCTCAAGAAACGAGGTGTAAACTTTGCAGTAGCCCAAATAACCTCTCCCTGATGGTTTTAGGTGCTCTCAAAGCCAGGAATTTTGGGTGGCAGAGCTGTACCTTGGGAGGCTCCCAGCCCAGCTGGGTCAGTGTGAGCAGGGGCTCTGCTCAGGACCTGGGTGGAGCCTTTCCCTCCCTTCAGCCTGGAAATAATCCAGCTAAATCCTGGACCTGATTATGAGCCCAAAGGGCTTTTCTGAACGAAAACAGCACAAATGCCTGGAGTTCTGTGGGATCACAATCCTGCAGAGGAGATTAAGATTTTTCCAGGTGCATTTCCAACCCTCTTTGTAGAAAGGCTCAGTCTCACCCCAGGCAGTGGACTTGGGTGTGGATGTGTGAGCACTGTGTTGCCCTGGAGGTCTTGAGCCCAAACCCTGACCTAAAGCCTGAGTTTCACTGAAAACTGTGACTCCTAAGCCCAGCTCAGCCTCTTGGTTTTCCCAGGGTCCCCTCTTTCCCTGCTGCATCGCACTGGAAAAGGCCTCAAGCTGTGCCAGGGGGTTCAGGTTGGATATCAGGAAAATCGTCTTCACTGAAAGTGGTGAGGTATTGGAATGGGCTGACCAGGGAAGCGGTGGAGTCACCACCCCTGGAAGAGCTCAAAAAACAAGCAGATGTGACATCTGGGGACAGGGTTTAGAGGGAATAAGGAAATTTGGTCAAAGGTTGGATTTGATGATCTTGGAGGTCTTTTCCAACCTTAGCGGTTCTCTGAAACCCAGCCCAAGACCCCTCTGTATTTTACAAATACTGAAATTCAAGATCTGCTCTGCCAGTGGTGATCTCCACTCCTCAGCAATCAAGGGTTAAGAGGGGAATAACAAAGGGAAAGTTTGAGAAGACAAATGGCAAGAGAAGGAAAGGGCAGGCAGGGAGATGTTGTGGTTCAGAGGGAAGAACAACCCCTGAGGCATGAAGTCCTACTGGATGCTCCTGCCCTGGGGTGTGGTGACAAGTGCTGAGTGAAGGTCAAGCGTTCAGAGACGTGTGTGGATCCTGCACACCCGCATTTCTGGCATTGCATTCCTCACCGAAGCTTTTCTCTCGGGGTAATTAACTCCTCCTGATTGGGGTTTTGCTCTGGAAGGCTGCCGGGTGTTTTCTTCTGAGGGATTCCCTTGGTGGAACCTCCTTTAAGGAACTCCAGGGACCCATTAGCTCGTAGTTATCTCAGTTGTGAGTGTGTTATCAGGCCAGGCAGAGGATGTGCAGGTGTTCTGTTTATACCCTGCCTCAGCTTAAATTAAAGGTAAAGCAGATTCCCCTTCTTCTACCCAGCCCTCACCTGCTCCTGCAGGAAGAGGGAAATCTGTCTTCCCTTTTCCTCTTGTCAGGAAAATTAATCCACAAACACCAGAGGTTTATGTCCAAAAAGGAGACAGAAGAGTCCTTTTTGCTTTATTCAAATAAAGGGAGAGGCCATGGGGCATTCCCCTGGGATCTCTCAAATTTTTGGAGGATGCAGCCTCCTTTTTATCCCAATTTCCCTCTCTCTTTCCCCATGGGCTGAGGTACTTGAGAGGCACAGACTTCCCACAGCACCTGATACCTGATCCCCTCTAATGTACAACCCTCCCTTTTAATTTTTAATTCTTACAGAATTCATGGTTTTCCCTGTTGCTTCTTTCATCTTTCAATATCCAATTTCATTTACCAGCAAACCTACAGTTCGTTTGTAAAGGCAAATATCTTTTTCCACTCATCAATCAGTGCAATCCATCCCATTGTTTCTTTTATCCCTCAGTGCTGGTTTCATTTACCAGCAGACCCACAGCTTGTTTGGAAAGACAAATCCAACATTTCTCTCACTCTCCATCAGCAGGAACAGCTCCAGATTTCACAGACAGGCTCTGAGCAGGGGAGGGAACAGAACTGTGTCCGTGGCATTGCCCCCATGGTTTATGGTTTGGTTTTTGGGCTCCTGCATCTTCTTGCAGACATCCCTGAGCAGTCTCATCCCTGCAGCCCATTTGTCTCTCTCCAGCCCAGAAATTCTTGCTGAAATGATGCTGTAGGTGATGTAATGTTAATATAAATTATCTTCAACCCAAATTCTCTCCTTGGCTGAGGAGGAAAGAGCACGAACTGCAGAATTTTGGCCTCTGTGTGACACAAACCTGTGCTGAGCTGTTTGAGGAAGGACAGATTCAGTGATCCCAGCACAGCACTGAGCCCCTGCCCACACCAGATCAGTTTTGCTGTGACAGGAGTCAGAGGCCAACCTTGTAAGGAATGAGAGATAACAGCAAAAATCTTTGGAGAAGGAGCAACACCAGGGTTCATGAGGCTGTGAGTCACAGGAGACTCTGTGTGTGTCTGCCAGGGGGCTGTGGGGAGCCAGATCATTATTAATGACCCAAAGTTTCATAACATTCATTCTTTCTAAAATCCCTTTTGCCACCTTCAAGGGCTTAATCACCACAAAGGCCTGGGAAAGTTAAGTTCATGTTTTTCCAGATGTTGAGGAATAGAAAGGATGCCCTGTCCCTGGCAGTGTCCAAGGCCAGGTTGGACAGGGCTTGGAGCAACCTGGGATAGTGGAAGGTGTCTCTGCCATGGCAGGGGTGGAATGAGATGAGCTTTAAGGTCCCTCCCAATCCAAACAGTTCTGTGACTTTATAAAGGGAAAAAATCTTTTTTTCAGGTTAGGCCTGGCAGGAGGACACTGAGGGTAGGAATGTCCTGTGGAGCTTTGCCACCCCCAGACCTCACAGAGCTGCTTATTCACTGCTTCCCTGGCTGAGGAGATCTCAGGTGAGGTGATGACCTTCCTCTTCAACGTGCCACCTGGGCCATGCCTTTCTTAGCATCCCAAAATATCCTGAGCTGGATCCCTCAGGGATGATCAGCCCAGCCCCTGTCCCTGCACAGACCCCCCAACAATCCCACCCTGAGCATCCCTGAGAGCGCTGTCCAAACGCTCCTGGAGCTCTGGCAGCCTTGGGGCCGGGACCATTCCCTGGGGAGCCTGGGCAGTGCCCAGCACCCTCGGGGGCAAGAACCTTTCCCTGAGCTCCATCCCAAGCCCTGGCACAGCTCCAGCCCTTCCTGGGCTCCTGTCCCTGTTTTCCAGAGAGTTCTCCCATGTGCAGGTCGTTTCCCTGCAGGAGCTGCCCATGGCAGAGCTGTGATCCTGGTGCTGCTGATGGATCCCTCAGCTGGAGAGGACTGGAGCCCTCCCCCTCTCTGTGACCCTGCTCCTTCAGCAGCAGCCAGAGCATCCTCTGGGGGTTCCTGCAGGCAGATATTTATGGGCATTACATTCTCCCAAGAATTTAACAAAGCCCTGCCAGGTTAGAGCCTGGAGGCTCCAGGCACCTGCTTTAGGTAGGAATGAGCTGAGTGAGGTTTTTGTGCTGCACAACAGGTGAGTTCAACCAGCACAGAGCAGGGAGCTGTAAAGCACAAAAATGAGAGCATTTAATGAACTGAGGTGAGATGAAAATGTCACTGACACCAAGGATTTCTTGGTATGCACCTCTATTTCCCCCTGTTTAATTGGGGCAGCACGGGCTGGTGCTCTTCAAAAGAGAGCTGTGACTGCAGGAACCAGCTCTGGCACACCCAAGGTCCTCAGTCACACAGCAAGGCTTGGTAGTGGAAATATTTTTCATTAAAGTGGCCTTCTTTAGGTTTTTTTCCAGCAATCCAGGCCTGATGTGAACAGCTTGGAATTCTCCATCCCCTCCCTCGTGCATCTTGGACTGGTCAAGGGGAAGAGATTTTCATTCCCAGGTCCAGCCAGCCCAGAGCTCCTCTGATGTGATCAGAGGAGGATTCTTTGGGGATTACTGAATATATGGAATATTTGAGGTGAACATCTCCCCCCTGACCCCAAGGAGGGTTTGTACCTTCACTGAGAGCAAAGCCAAGGCAAAGGATTTGGGAATTGCCAAATGGGATCAGCCAGGAATGACTCAATCCAGAGTGTTTGTGTAGCTGACCAGGATTTTCTACATTTTCCTCTTAAAAACAAAAAAAATACTGTTTTACTGAAAACCAAGCTTTCAGCAAGATTGTGTTGGGTTCTGCCCTTTATATTCTGAATGCAAAGTCAAACATGCAAATAAGGCTGAAATGTTCCATTTTTACATGACAAGAACTTCGCATTTCCACTTCTTCTTTCAAAATAATTTTTGCGATGAAAATTATTGCCTGATGCAATAAAGTACAATAAGGACATCAAGGAGGGCTGTCAAAATGACAACAGAGTAACTTCGAAAAACTTTTTAAACACCACATTCTGTGCTGAATTTTTAAACATGACATTTCACTCCACACTGGAATGAAAATAGAATTGGAAATTACAGGAAAAAAAAAGAGACATTTCAGATCCCACATAGGTGTAGCCTTAATGCATCAAACATTTCAAACCCCAAACTTCGATGGAGTGGCACCAGGTATTAAAAAACCATTTCTGAAAGCTCTAAAATATCATGAAGGAAGTATCAGTTAGAGATTTTTTTAAACCTTTTAAAACCTCTGCATTAAAAACCAGAGAATATTTGGCTTTTTTAAGGACAAAATTGGCTTTTTAAAGGACAAATGTCCTTACAGAAGTCCCCAGCAATGTCCTCAGCTGAGATTACAGGGACTCCTTCCCCTACCTGAAGCTCAGTTTCACTGAGAGTGAACTTAAGAGGTTTTTTAGCTCAGATAATATTTAAATTCATTACTTCATCTCTTAAAGGCATCACTCCACAGCCTTGGGGAGGCAAAGGGAGTGGCTCCTGTGCAAAGCTGGTTTCCAGCAATACCCAGATGGAAACTTTTAATTTGCATCTTTCTGTTTTGTGTTAATTCCCCTTTATATGAACAACAGAAAATGGCTCCTTCCCTGAATTTATAAACGCATGGAAATTGGATCAACTTAAAATACTGCAGTGTAAAATGTCTGTAAATGTTTCTAAATATTGAAATAAAGATTTTTTTTTTTTAAATAAAGACAGGAAGAGTTTCTTGGGGGCTCAAAGCTGGGAGAGCTGGGGGTGCTCACCTGGAGAAGAGAAGGATCCAGGGAGAGCTGAGAGCCCCTTGCAGGGACTAAAGGGGCTCCAGGAGAGCTGGAGAGGGACTGGGGACAAGGCATGGAGGGAAAGGACATCCCAAGGTCAGTTTTCCACGATGATATTCCATGTTTTAAACAGGAATACTGAAGTTGCATCACTGAGGAAGCATTTCAGTGGCTTGAAAACGAGTGGGATTCCTGCAAACAAACAAAAAAAAAATCCCAAACAAAATTAAAACGACAACAACAGCAAAACCAAAATGAGACAAAAATTCCCTCAGCAGAAGGGCTTGGGAATACTCTCTGGGAAGGAGAGTGGCTTCAGAATGGCAGGGAGGAAAATTGAGTTTGAAATGTGTTGTCAGGGCAGCTCTGTGATCCTGGGGGTGTGGATTTCTCTGTGAGAAATAAAACCTCTCATGGTAATTCCTGAGGATTGCACAGGAACAACAGGGAGAAATCTGCAAACCAGAGGATTCTTTGGAGACAGATTGGAACACTGAGACTTTCTTGTGTAATCCCCCCTGTTCCCATCCCTTCAGAGCAATCCCTGAACTTTTCTTTGCTCTTTCTGCTCCACCTGAGCTGCCTGGTTTTTGGGAATACCCAAATTCCAGAGTTCTCCTGGGATTCAGCTCCAGGCCTGTGGCTCTGGAAGGGAAGCTTAACTTCAACCTGGTGGAAATCCTGAACATTTCCAGGTAGGACTTGAGGCCATCTGACCTCACTCATGTCCCTGTGGGTGCCACAGCTTTGTCATGGTCACCTTGTGCCACAGGTATTTGCTGGAACATCCTTTAAATGGAGGTGCATTTGGGATAGATCTCATTAATTTTCCCTAAATCCAGCCTTAAACTCTATCCTGAGTCTTAACATTTAGACTTAGGGGTGAATTTCACATGCAATGCAGCAAAGGTGTCCCTAAAAAACCTGCAGAACCCTTGGAATTCCCTCAAAGGGCTTCTAAAGGTTCCCACACAGGTCTGGCTCTTCCCTCTGGACCAGCAGTATCTGCATTGGAATGTCATGGATTATTTTTCCAGGTTGTAAAAGGAGTAGCTGAAGGTTTGGGAATTACCTGGAACTGCTTCAAATAAGGCTGGGAATGTCACTTGAATTTTCCTGTCCTTAATTGTTCTGTGTGGAGCTGAACTGCCAAGGGGATGGCAGCAGCCTTACATTTTTTTGGTGTTCCAGAGCTTTTCTGGATGTTTCCTGGAGGAAATGTCTTGGTGAGTGAATCCCAGCTTCAGTGGTCCATTAGGAGTGTGAGCTCTGGCTCAAGAAATAATCCAGGGCCACAAATTCCACAGGAACTTGTGAGAATTGGCATTATCTGCCTGCAAGGGCCCGTGGGAAGAGGAGGAAACTCTTCCTGGAATCCAACAAAGCTCCTGAGCACGAATTACTGAGCTGAACTAACGAGTTTGCTGATCCAAAGTGCCTCATCTGAGTTTTAATGGTGCTCGACATAAAAGGGCTATTTGAATTTATAGCAGAATCTCTTCATTCTTGTGGCAGAGTAGTTTGGAAGATCATTTTTAAAACATCCCATCCCATTCATTAATGAAAGAAATTCAGTTTTTGCCATGAGTAATTTCTTATCTGAAGTTGCAATAGTATAAGAAGGTTCTTTTCATATGGAAATCCTCCAAGTCTTTAGCATTTCTTCTCACACTCTTCGAATTTGATTTACATTTTCCCAACAGAACTGACTGAAAACCCTATTTCAGATGAGGAGGGCTCACCACTAATGGAATATATGGCTCTATAATATTTTCATCATTACATAAGCCCCACATTTAAATATCCTGCTCTTCTGGCCAGAACGCTTTGCTGAGCAGATGCTTCTTAATGAGCTCTTTCCAGTGACACTGAAGCCTTGGAGTTGATTTACTATGCATGAAACCCAGGAACACTTCAAGCTCTTCCTTCCCACATGCATCACATTGCACTGACTTTCATCTGCCATCCTATTGCCCAGCTGAGCCTTTTTTCTGTCCTTTCAAAGTTCCTCCAAATCCTCTCATATCAGGGACTATTCAAAACTCTCTCACATCGAAATAATTTTCTCTAAGCCATAATTTGCTGCCATCCCCTATTCACTCCTTGCTAAATCTGTGCAGGAATTCTGCCTCTTGCAAGAATTGCTGGGCTCTAGAGCTGCTCATCTCTTTCCATGCTGAAAGTTTGCCTCTAAATTCTACATTTTGGGGTTTTATCTCTTGAAACCTGGTTGGGAGAGCTGGGGGTGCTC
>VZTT01033086.1:5073-15722 GCA_013400855.1 Buphagus erythrorhynchus | reverse complement strand
GGTCTGGTTTTCCTCTGGGATCCAGTGGAAAAAGGCTGTCTTGGTGTTCCAAATCTCAGTTTTTGTTTAGGTAGCAAAGGCTTGGCTCCTCTCCCTGGCTGGAGCATCTCCCAGTGGGATGATGTAATTTTATCAGTCATTCACTGGGACTCAATGGCTCATTAACAGACGATACCTTCCTGGAGTAAGGATGGGTTGTGGAAAAGATGAAGAACACTGCCCCACCTGGTTTTAACAGCTGGCCCATTAGCAGAGAATATCTCCCACAGAGATAAGGATCACTGCCCCACCTGGTTTCAACACATGGTGATAGAATACATACTTTTGGTCACATCCTGTATTGCAGCCTGTGCTTATTTTCTGCCATTTTCAAGTCCCTCTCTTTGTTGTCAGCTTGTCTGTATGTGGATGTGAGCCAGTGAGCTGTCCATTCTCTGTAGGTCTGTGTTTGAAGGCAATCCTCCCAGGTATTGGGAGGTCTTTCTTTCTGTATGGGTGTTTCATTTTTTATCATTCTTCCATCATACTGCACTACCCTGTGCAGTAGTACTTATTTTAGAGTTCTTCTTTTAGAATTTGGAAATCTAAAGAGCCTTAATACCTATTCTCTCCACGGCTATAAATTCCCATAATTTCTTCTGCTTTATTGATTTAATTGCTTTCCTTTTCTTTATTATGTTGTACATTCTACTCAAAAATCATTAAAAAAATTCTCCATGGACCTTACATTTCCACATCCCCAATCAATTACTTCTCAAACAATTTTAGAGTGCTTTAGATGACAGCAATCTTAAGTATAAAACAATATGTAAGGGTTAAAATTTGAAAAGATGTGGGCATCAGTGTGGAACAGGAAGTGGTAAAAAATTGGAAATTAAATAAATTAGTTTGGAAATGAAATAAGAAAAATAGAAATTATTCAAATAGAAGTAGAAATTAATTTGGAAGGAAAGGAAGGAAATCAAAAAGCTTTTAAAAAGTAGACTGGAGCCTGAATACAGAGCTTTGTAAGGACATAAGTGTTCATGAAGAAAAAGACCACTAAAACATTACAAAATTCAGCCTCACTTGTTGAAATACAAAATTGTTGCTATGAATGTGAATGAGAATTAGGAGGGGTCATACAGTAGTACCACCTGGCACACTCCATTTGGGGACCAATTTAGGGAATAGGCCTTGTGTTTTCAGTTTAGTGTATTTGTGATGCTGTTATGTATTTGCTCCATGGATAGGGAAGATATTCCATCCTTGGTGGTGTCAAGCCAGGCCTTTTAATGATTACTTGATATCTATGTTGCAAAGCAGATTTTGATCATTAAGATAAGCCAGACACTTTACCAAGAAACACACATGCGGAATTTAATTTTTCTCCAAAATCGTCTCATCACAGACAAGACCACAGCTGTAATATAAACATCTCTCAATGCTTCGTGAAAATACAACACAAAGAGGTCAATTAACTACTGTAGGGTAACTGGAAGGAATGAGTTCACCCGTTTCAAAATGTAATTAGAAAAGCAGCAAGAACACCATCAGTGATGACCCTGACATTTCAAAAAACCTGGGTACTGATGTAGATTATGACCTTGGTTTTAGTATCTCAAGTGATAATACCAACAGAGCACAGTCTCAGCAAATTAAAGCTTGCCCTTAAATGAGTAGTCCAAAACAAAGCACCTTTAGAATTCATCAATAAAGATGGAGCCATTTTGGACACCTCTCTCAGGTCCTTATAATCTGGGATCAGATCGGAACATGCAATCAGATTCTTTGCATCACCCATTTTTAAATTAAACTTTATATAGACTATAAATGAGTGCTTTCATCGTGACCTGACTGCCCAGGTTTATGTTATGAAAACTGAATAAATCAAATGCAAGGTAGTGAAGACATAAGTGTAATCCTTAAGTGGTAATTATCTTTCATTTTCCTTTCTTTTTATTAACATCTTTTTATTTCCTTTTTCTGCCTAAAAGGAAGAAAACAAGCTGCGATTTAGAGTCATTACCTCAATGCTTATAAAAGTTGTGATGTACTGCATGTGCAACCAGTAAATATTGGTCAGCTAAATGTTCACCATCTGTTCTATTATCCTCACAGTAAATAATCACTGTTGCAGCATTTAAATCAAAAACATGCTTAGAAAACTGTGCTTATTTTCAGACAGTTCAGCTGATCACAGTTCACTTCAGCTCATCACACTGTTTCACAATTTACCTACATGTTTTTCCATCTGGGGATATTAAGAACAAGTAACAAAACAGGTGTGCACACACTTGGGGCATTGAAGAACATTTTTAAACCTCAGAAATATATCTGCTTATGTTAGTTAGACTTTCCATAGCATTTTATACAACCAGTAATAATGAACTCTTAGGTGATTGTGACAGTGCCAGAAAGAAAAGCAGCAGCCTTTCTATAGACTGCACAGGGACTCAGTTCAGGCTCAATCACCTCATCCTGAGACCCATGCAGTTTGTACTGGGTGCTTTGTGTAGTTTAAGGTAAGTATTAGTGTAGTCACTGCCATCCTAATATGATTTCATTATCTTACTTGTACAGTCCTGCCAACAACTGGATATCTAACCTTACACCGGAGAAGACAGGATTTATTTTTAAATCCACTTCAAATTTTCCAGTAATTTTGATTTTTGGCCAGTTTGAAATGTTAGGAATATGTAATTGGGAATGAATGGTTAAGATTATAAAATGATTGTGCTTTCAGTCCATAGTGTTTTTAGTGAATTAGCCTCAGTGTTTACAAGAGACTTGCAAAGTTAAACCTACAAAGCTTTAAAGTGAATTGCACCATTTGTGTAATTCTCTGAGGAGGAAAATGTTTTTGCAAAGTTCTTGGCACAACTTTCTTTGAAATTGTTCGAGCCTTTTATTTACCAAACAGTGTATATTGTTAAAAGTAAAACTTCCCCTGTGCTCTAAATTTTGGCCCAGTTAATCTTTCATCAGTGCTGAAAACAGAGCTTTAATTAACAACTTTATCAGTTAACTCAGTCACTCATCCCAGTGCTTATCTGATACTGTGTCCATACAGGCGTTTGGGGACATCAGAAAAAGGCCGACTTGTCAGGGGGACAGCTGAGAGGACCTTGGTGGCAGGGGGGAAAAAAGAGACCACAGAAATGGATGACATTAAATGGAATTTGATACAAATCCAAAAGGAATTATCTGACCACAGTAGCCTAGGACAGGCATGTACTTCTCTTGTGTTTCTCCCTGATCTTCTCTGGTATGTCACCCGCAGGAGTAGAGAAGAAGACAGTGGTCCCTTGCTGTGTGAATGTAGCATCTGGTGCGATTGAAGTCCTTTGCTGGGGAGGTGCTGACTGAGCTGAGAATAAAACCGTGCTGATGCTGTCGTCGCAGGAGCAGCCGGCTCAAGCCAGCATGGGGCTCTCGGCCAAGGCGCTCATTAAGCTCTTTTGCTGTCTTCAGCAACAAAGATTTAGGGAGAAATCTGCTCTCCCCAGTTGCCTCTAATTTTTCTGCTTTCTATTGAAGGGGAAGAGGATGTGTGTATATACGAGTGCAGTTGAAGGGGTGATGTTAACGTTCGAGTGGACTGAAAATCGTATGTGCTTGCCTGTGAAGGGAACTGAGAAGAGTAATGGGTGAAGAGTTTCTGGTGGATGGCCAGAACAGAGGAAACCCATGCTGATTTGTCTTAGGGATGAAAAGGGAAGACATCCTTATTTCCTTGTAAGCCTGTCATCACAGACCTCTTGTAGCAGAAGGAGTCTTGTGCTCCACTTCATGATGCACTCAGTCACCAGCAGTATTTGTCATGCGAGAACTTCAGACTGTGCTTGGTGAACACTGTGACCAGCCCCAGGGAGGGTTTGACCTGTGGTTTTAGAGGCCATGCCTAGTCCTTTGAAACAAGTAAATATCAATACCCATGGACATAGGTAGAAATTTAAAAAATAAGATGAATGAAAAGAGTTGGTTTGCTTCCGATACTTCTGCTCAATAGTAAACATGGAAAATAAAAAATAAAATAAGAAAATAAACATGGAAATGTAAACCAAATTGCAAAAAAAATAAAGGCTATTTAGAGAAAGAAAACACAAAGAAAGCACTTTTGGGGATGAGCTACGCTTTCATTTTCTTCTTCACAGTACTTCATTTGCATTTGTGAAGTGGTTTGTAATGCTTGCACTTGGTTTAGACTCACATGGCATCATTTGTGGTTCAGAATTCTTACTCACCTCATTTTTCTCCCCTAAACAAAGATGTACCATTCATATAGTTGTAAAAATGTCTTGTCAGCAAAAAATCTGTAGTTCTTGCCAATGCAAGGAAGTCTGATATTAAAAGCATGTATGGTTTCACTATCTTAAGATGAACCCATTAGCATGTGGCTGAAGAGTAAGTTCGAAAGAGAGAAATCATGTTAAGAGAACGGAGTGTCTACCTGGTGCCAAGAAGATATTTTATGCTTGCTCAAGTGGTTTTGATGAGTTGATAGCTGAAATGTTTATGCTTTTATTCATATAGATAGCATACTAAAGAGCTCTATTTTAAACAGCAGATAATCCAAGTGGTGCATTTAGTTTGTGATGTAACTGTGTCTGGTGTTCTAAGGCTTGGAGGTTTGCTCTGCTCTTATTGACTTCTAGCTGGGCCCAGCAAAGTGAGGCCCTTGACTTCTTTCCAACATGAAAACAAAAAACAGGAAGACATGCACAGGCTGTAAATTTTCTGTTCCTGTTAATGCAGAATACAAATGCAAAACATCGTAATGATTTCCACTCCATTGCTAAAACGTGTATGGTCGCAGAGAGTTCTGCTTATAAGTGGAAAATCTATGTCTTATACATGTTCAAGTGTGTAACTTGGTGATTTACAGGATTTACTGAAACCCAGTTCCAAACCGTTAAATTTGATGTGAGAATTTAAGTGTCATTAACAGCTTTAATTTAGGTGATCTAAATTTTTCTTATGTATTGTCACCTCCTTCAAACTGCTGCATTCACTACCTTCGATTGCTTGTTTTGTCCAACAGACATTTTCTTGATTTTCTGATTCTTTCTCTTTAAAAAAGAAATGGCTTTCTCACTACACTGTCCTTTAAGAAAAGAAAGCTTCCTATATTTCTCTGCCTGGAAGCCAGTTATATCCCTGGCATCAGATCTTGGCTGTCTATTGAGGACCATGGTTTATGTATTCACTTGAATATTGTTAGTCTTTTTTTTTCACAATCCTAGAATGTGTAAGGGAGCTTTTATCATAAAAACAGCCTACATACTTCTTGCAGCCTCACCTTTCTATGAAGGGGTGTTTATTTTGGTATCTTTTCTGACACATTCAAAAGGGGCAGTAAACCAGAGTAGTCAAAATAAAATAAGAAGAAAGGAACAATAAAATATTTATTTGACATCTATTTATCCTATCCTTAGCCACTTTCTTCCTCTCTTGCAAATCCTCTCCCCCTAGTAATCATAGGTTAGCAGCCCATTCTAATAATTTTGGTATGTATGTATCTGTCCAGACTATTTCAAAAATACCAGAGGCTGGTACAGCTATGTGTATTAGCTGCAATAGGGAACCTTTTATTGATGGACTTCCAATGCAAAAGAATTCTAAATGTCTTGGTAGAAAAGTTAGTGGAAAAATTTAAAGCATGTAAACTTTTCAATCTTTGTCTCTGAAGGAGTGACATTTTACCAATCCACTTGCTAGTTTCTGTGATAGGTTATCTAGCTAATGTTATGACAGCTCCTCAGTTTAAATCCTTTATGTCTATTAGTATTTGTCAAGGGCTGCCCAACAGCAGTGACTGCCATGTGCCATCTGTTTGGGATTACTCATGGCATCCTGGGATTTTGGCTTCTTGATGCCCTGGATCTGGGTCTTTCTCTGGATTTTTTTTAGTCTGATCTCTCCTGTGACACAGAGATACAGTCATTTTTCATTCTGTCCCATTCAAAGACCTTGAATGTTGCCAAAATTCTAGGGAGTGGATATGTACTAATAGTGATTGCACGCTCAGAGTAAGGAAAGTGAAAAAAGTCATTCAGTCCATTCCAGGTTTATGTCATTCATGAAAGATATTTGTCTGAATTGTTCTTAAATGCTCCCATGATGCTAGTACCACAGCTTCAGGCAACTGATTGACAGTGGTTAGTACTAGAAGGTTTGTCCTAACACCTCAAATATCCCTTGCAGCATTCCTTCTCCTACTGATCTTCCTAGATTATTGTTACTCTGTTTTCCACAAATCTTCTCTTATCTAAGTTAAACAGTCCCAGGATCTTTCAATCACTTCTTCCAAGTCACATTTTTTCAGATGTCAGTTTACCAGTGCAGAACTCCTCTGGATTTTTCCTTCATCTGTATCTCTACACGTGATTGAGAACGTATTCCTTCTGAGGCCTTATTGCAATGGAATGACTACTTTGACTCTTCTGCAAGTGGAATTGCTCTTTAAAGGCCTCAAATTAGCATTGATCTCTCCTTCACATGAAACTTTTGATTGCTATGGAGCTTGTGGTCTGCTATTTGTTGTGCAATGTTCTGTATTCGTAAACTGGTTAATTGTTCCCCAAAACCATTGTTGCTCCCTTGTCTGCTGCATTGGTTTTTTTAAATACCATTTGTCTGAATGGTGAGATCATATTGAATTCACTTATTTCTCTCAAGGTTGATCTTAACCATAAATTTGAAATTCAGCTTCTTTCATCCTCCATGCTGACCATTTATTATTGGCCACAGGACAGACTCCTTCATTAGGCTCAACAGCTTTTCTTACTAATTGTTAGCTTTTTTGATCCCCCATTTTTTTCAGATTAGGACTTACCACACTGGGATCTGTGACTAGATAATATCAGAATATCTGAATATTAGGATTTAATAGATCAGGCACAGCATTTTGACAACTAGTTTCTGTTGGTCCATTGCACTACAAAGCTGAAAATGAAGGTAGCAGGTAACTTTGCATTGTACAATAACTCTGGAAGCAGTGTCAACAAACATCACTATTGAAGCTAAAACAGACAGCACCTCTGCTTTTCCCCCCCATTTAAACAATCTCTTACCCATCACAGAAGAAAATTTGATGAGACCTTGGCAGATCTGTCTTGACTTATCTTCTCATTTCTTCAAGGTTCACTTGCAAACTATTACCTTCATATTTGCCAGTAGTTTTTGTTTTTTGTTTCTTTGTTTGGTTGGGTTTTTTTTTTTTTGTTTTCTCCCTTGAAAGTGAAGTTAAGATGACCAGCCAAACATTCAAACGTTTCACAGTTTGTTTTTTTTTCTGTGTAATTTTAAAATAGACAAATTAATTCCCACTTCTGGAACTTCATTGATTCCTGCAGACTTGCAAACGTTATTGGAAACTGTGATGAATATTGTGGACAGGACCTTCAGAGTTTTTTAGAACTAGATTTAAAGTTATTTGAAATAATCTAATTTATCCAATAACTCTCTGATATTATTTTAGAATAGTCTGAAACAAAGCAAACATTAGAATAATCTGAAACAAAGCAAACATTACATGCTCTGATCTATATCATACTGGGTATATCTTCTGTATTTCTCATTAGCTAGCAAGCCAGTATTTTTCTCAGCTAACCTCTGACTCTTAATGGATTCCTAGAACCAATGTGACAATTTCTTTTCAGTCCAGTCATTTTGCATCTGTACTATACTGTCTTGTTCATAAATAGTTAAGGGTTTTTTTTACATTTCCCCCAAATACTCCCAGTTCTCACTTTCTAAGAGTCCCATTCATGTGCAATTTTTTTTTAGTCAATAAACACCTACTCCTTTACTAGCAATTTTTTGACAATTATTTGAAATGCTAAATTTTGCTATTTTCAATGAAACAGAACCATGACCTGATACTGGTTGAAGGCTAGTTTACAGCCAGGGTTCCCAGACTAAAAGCAAATCTCATTATCAAGAAAATATTAAAAATAACTCAGAGTCTCCAAAACCAGTTAGAACTCTCTACCACCTTGCCACAGCCATTGAGCTAAATGTAGTCTCTACACTTTGTACTTTGCCCCATAAAACAACCTCCTACACTTTTTTAGTGCACAGGAATGGTGGTGGTGGATGTTGGCTTTGTTTTCTCTTGTGTGGTACTTATTATACAGTCAGTCTTTGTATAACAAACTTTGTCACTGAATTTATGCTTTTCAGAAATTCCCTATACTTTATTTTTTTTAATGCTAAGAAAGTAGAAAATACTATTTTCTGTATAAGTAAGGTATATAAAATTGAGCTTGTAGTTTGAGTGAAACTGGAACAGAGAATGTTTTACCTGATCTTACATACCATTTTGAGTGCTGGCTAATCAAATACTTAACTTTTGACTCTGGAAAGCCCAAACCATGGGTCTATTGAGATAAATACTTTTCATCTGTACTCCAGCAGGGCCAAGATTTTACCTAAAAGAGTGTTCTCACTATCTCTCCCCTCTGTATTTCCCAGCTGAGAATGATCACAGCTGTTGTGATTCGAGCAACAGAAATTGCTCCATTTTCACTTCAGTCAGAGGACTCTTTTTCCATTGTTATGGTGGTGATTAATTCATGTTTTTTGCCACCGAAGGCAACTGTTTATGAAATCCACAAGGGTAAAATGGCCATTCTTACTTTACTATCAAATATGTCACAACCCTTCCATTTTGTATAGCACAGATGTCAAGTGAAGAAGCTTAAATATGTAGGAATGATATACTCCTACATGAAGAATGAGGAGACATATACAAAAAAAGCACAGAAAGACGATGAAGTAGGATAGAAAGTTTCGGGCTCCAGATTATTGCAGAGAATTGCCTATTTTGGCAGATAAACACTCAAGGATAGCTCCTGGAAAGAGGAAATTTCTGTCTTAGAAGTGGCAATATAGTGAGCAACCAAGTGATCTCCAAGGAGTCCCACAAGGCAACCAAATTGAAGTGTGGCAGACTGATGCTCTTAAACCTGTGGGTGAATATGGAACATTGTGGTTTTATCTTTCTCTGATGTAAAGCTTGCTTGTGTGTATCTCCCAGATGTAGACCATTAAAAGTGGAATTATTCAGGGTTTAATCAGATTTTGTTAATTCTTCTGGGCTTTCCTGTCTAACCACATGTTGATTATTATGCTTTTTTCCAAAATCATCAACATGAGATATTTTTATGGAATAAGAACAAAAGAGAGCATAGCCTCATAGTGGTTTTCCCTTCCTATTTTTCTTACAAATACAAGATATTTGGTAATTTATATTTTGATAATTTATTTCTGAGTACATTTCATTTGCATATATTCTCCTTTAGGGACAAGTCCTGGAGGTTTGTGACCAGATTTATCTGTCTGTGTTTCCACAGGATGGAGAGAGGAAAAACAGCATGGCAGATCTGATGTATCAGAAAAGAAAGGTACGGCAGATCCTCAATGCCATGGCATGAATATTTGCACATCGCTTATTTTGATGCTGGAAACTGCATCAGATATATTTGTGATGTGGTATGAAATCCTCCACAAAGTAGATTTGACTTGACAACATGAAATCATCACCAAAGGCTTGATTCATGGTGAAGAGCACAGAGAACCCCAGCGGTTCATTACTTTGAAACAAAATACTTAGAGAGTTCAATCAATTCTATATATTGTCCTGATTGTCCAGCCTCCTAGAGCAGCTAAAGCAAGAAGGGAGAGAATATTGTCAGACAGCCATTTGAAAAATACACGCTGTCCATAGTGAGAATATTGCAGTTATTTTCTTTCACCACTTGACACTGAGTGTAGACTGTTTGGGCTCTACCTATCTCTCTCTGGAGAGTGATAATCAGAGCAGAATTCCAGTCTCAGTTTCCAAAATACTCCTGACTTTGTCTTGTTGAGAATGCCAGTGTTCTTATGGTTTTCTGTCTTTTCATACAAAACCAGATTTTTTTCATCATGGAAATGCATACAATGGGTAAAATGTGTTACTGTAACAACTGTATCTTCATCACTTACCTAATTACTGCTTTTATAGTAAGGTAGATAAGTAAAAAGACCTGTACTTCTGGTGTGTTTGGATGATGTTATAAATAAATAAAAATTACTGCTTCATTTCTTACACAAGTTGTATGTATATCTGAGTTTGTATGCATTAGAATTATGCAAATCATAGGATTTTAGTGGGAAAATAATTTAGAGGTGTACACAGAAATATGTAGTAGAAATACTTGAGTTCCTTCCCAAGCACAGAATAGATTAGACCAATGTGTGCTTTGAGTGGATATGATCTGTGCTTTCAAGCACATCATATGCTTGGTCACTCATTCAGCTGATCACAATTCAGTAGAATAACTCAAATCTCAGATATGCAAAAATACTTGATGAACTAAGCAAGTATCCCAGTTCAGTGAATATCAATTAAGTCCAGTGAAAATGATCTATTCACAGGTGTCTGATAAATAGAAAAGGAGCTTAAAACTCATAGAATTACTCATTCATAATAAATTATTCACTCAGTATGAAATGTGGTCCACTTCCAACCAGAAAGAGCACTGTCTTTGGTAAAGACAAGATAATTAATTGCATGTGTTCTGTTATTGCATCTATCTCCTGTTTTCCAATATGCTTCCTAAAACTTGTTGTAGATCTTTAGGACACTCCTTCTCCTCACACTGTGGCTTTTTCACGTTCTT
>VZTT01033070.1:3632-27162 GCA_013400855.1 Buphagus erythrorhynchus | reverse complement strand
TTTTGCTTTCAAACCAAGACACCGTGTTTGGATACTGTGCCATAATGATATCACCTCAGTCTCTTTGGCTCTTCTATACATACACTAGTATGAATGGAATTTCTGTGAAAACATAAAGAAAACATATGGATTTAGAGTGGGTGTGCAGGTGCAAGAGAAAAAGCAAGAGCTTTCTGGCCAAACTTTATTTGGTTTGTGTGGCCAGTTTTTGGTAGCGCAGGTTTACTGCGTGGCTTCTGTGAGAAACTGTCAGAGACTTCCCCCATGTCCAAAAGAGCCAGTGCCAGCCAGCTCTAGGACAGACCTGTCACTGCCCACCACGAACCCATCAGCGATGGTGGCAGCACCTTTGGGATAATGTATTCAATAAATGGTTAAAAACCTGCCCAAGAGTGACTGCAGGCCCAGAGAGGAGTGAGACTATGTGAGAGGAGATACTCTGCAGACAAAAAGTCAGTGGAGAAGGAGGGGCAGGAGATAAACCAGGCACCAAAGCTGAGATTTCATCACAGTCCCCGGTGCAGCCCATGGTGAGGCACATGTGCCCCTGCAGTCCATGGAGGATCATGGTGGAGCAGAGATCCACCTGCAGCCCCTGGGAGACCTCAGACAGTCTTCTGAGGAAGGTCAGTGTCTGAAGGAACTGTGACCCCATTGGAAGCCTACGCTGGAGCAGGTTTGCTAACAGAACTTGTGATCCCACGGGCACCCATGCTGGAGCAGCCTATTCTTGAAGAATTGTACCCATGGAAGGGACCCGCACTGGAGCAGGTCATGAAGAACTGCAGAACATGGAAGGATCCACACTGGAGAAGTATGTGAAGGAACATCTCCCATGGGAGTGATCCAACACCGGAGCAGGGGAAGAATGTAAAGAGAAAGAAGCAACTAAGTGTGTTGAACTCACTGCAGCCCCCATTTCTCATTTCCCTATGCTGCTGCTGGGAGGAGGAAGAGAAAAAAGGGAATGAAGATGAACCCAAGAAGGAGGGAGAGATGGGGAAAGTTTTTTTAAGATTTGGTTTTATTTTTTATTGTATCTATATCCTACTCTGATTTGCTTAGCAATAAATTAATTTCCCCATCAAACCAGTTTTGCCCATGACAGTGGGTGATCTTTCCATGTATTTATCTTGACCTGTAAGCCTTTGTTATATTTTGTATCTTCTGCCAGATGAGGAGGGGAGTGACAGAGCTGCTTTGTGGGAACATGGTGTCAACTCACTACATAAAACCATTTGCTAATTGCAGCTGAAATGAAGAACCAAAGGGGAAACAACTTTAACTTTACAGCAACTTTCACTTCAAAGCACATGAAGAGAGAACAAAGGACACATTTTCAGTTAATACAACTATACCATCCCCTTAAAAGGTGAACTTAGGTATTGCAGCACACTACCTGTCTCACCAGCATTCACTATGCTTTTTATTTTCAGGTGCTGGGAAGAAGCCATCCAGTGAGGATGCCGGAAGCACTGCACTGGCAATAGTTTTAATCTTTCCCTTTCTTTTGTGTTATGCAAGTTGGTCCAAGGAGTTGCCTTCAGAAGTGGATCAGTGAAGTGAAACTTCCTGGAAAACTCTGCTTACTACCATTAGAACCCCTGAAGGAAAAGAATGGTAAGAGAAGATGGATGAATGTGTGTCAAATGTTATGAAATTGAAGGCAAAGATGAAGTCCTTGAGGAAAATACTCTATTAAAAACACAGTGACTTTTCAGGGTCACTGGATATTCAAACCAGGAATTTCTTCATGGTTAAAAGAAGTACTTTCAAAAAAGCAACATAAGAGGAAGGGAAAGAATATCCTTGTTATTTTTCTTGAATCAGATGATGCTGGAGAACGTTTGTGCATGTGAGGGGAATGGGGGGCCATGGGGCCAGAGCCACATGAAGGGGATTTGTATACAATGGGAATAAATCTGTGAAGACGTGTAAGTGGAGCTGCAGAAGGGAATCTGCAGCCACCTGAGCCAGGCAGTTGAATGGCAGAGAGGATGGAGGCTATTTGAATACTGATGTGGCCCTCACTTTAAAGAATCTGCCTGATTCTTTAAAAGACGAACAGATTTTTACTTTTTTTTTTTCCTTCAAACATATCAAATACAGTGCTTCGTAAATAAACTGCAACATTTCAAATGCAAAAACGCACAGAAAAGCTGAAGCAATCAAAATAGGTGCTAAGCTATGAAGAACTGCTTTGATAATAGGGCCCTGAGAAAGAGGCAGCTCAGATATATTGTTAAGAGAGGTATGATGGAATGCAACAAGGGTAAATAGGTGAATTAAGAAAATTAGCAGTAGAAACAGTGTAATGTTACTTTTTAATTGTTCCGTAGAAAGATTTTACACCTCCTGAGAAGTACACATTTCTGACAAGCAAAATAGGCAGATATTTTGCTACAGAGAACCAGTGCAGAATACGTTCCTCCTCTGGAAAGGCAAGAGCTAGCAGTTCTTAGTGGTATAAAGAAGAGTCACTGGGATGTGCATTACTTAGTTGCAATAATCTGAGTATTGGAAAGTGTGTAATCTTAATTCATAATTTGCCAACTCCACATCTTCATAATTGTGTGTACGACCACTTCACAGACCAAAGAAAAAGAAAGGTAAACACTTGGCCAGAGGATGAGACCACAGAAAACAGCAAAGCAGAAAGCAACTGAATAAACTTTTTTTGGTCTGTAGTGATATAGTCCAAGTACATAAACTTAATCAAGGAGTACATAGGATGAAAGATCAATTAGATTTGAAATATTCCTTACACATTCACAGAGGAAAAAAAAAGGACTGGAAATTATCTTGTCTGTGTCCTAAAGCTGTACTGTATGGCATCCTGACAGATTCTTTACTTAATTTGTAATGATTTCTAGTTCTGGAACTTCCACAACCTCTCCAGCCAGCCTATTCTGTGACTGTACTGTCCTTAGTGTCAGGTAACTTTCCTGTGCCTAAATCTAGCCTTGCTACATTCTATTCATCATGGACATGGGGAACGCACTATTCAGTGATCTTCCCAAGGGTCTTTTAGGTACTGCAGTAACAGTTTGCATGTTACCCAAAGGCTGTTACACTATCCTTTCCACAAAGGAGTGGCATAACCTGCGAATCACAAAGCTGTTTATACAGGAAAGATTATATCTTCACTGAAGAATAAAGACTGGTTAAAAAACTACATACTGATTGTGAAATTGTCCTCTTGCTCACAGTGCACTGTTGTATGTGCATGGATCTGCTCTGTAGATGACAAATCCGGGCCTGTCCTCTGGGTGTCATCCACAAAATTTCTGAGTTGCATTGCCAAAGATGAAATCTACGTCTGACTTATTCAAACCCAAAGAAAACAAATTGTTGATGACTTCTGATCTCCACTGAATTCAGAGGAGGGCTAAGCAATAAAGCACAATATGGAGAGCTCTTTGACAAGTCAAGGTGTTACAAATGCAGGAGCCACAATCTCACCTCAAGCAGATAAAGTCCGCTTGAGATAATGACATTCCAGACCAAGTTTGCAATCAGATTACTGTCACTATCTGCAAGCCCTTGGGTACAGCTGGATGTAGATATGTCCATTTCATTTGTTTCAGCTTTTATGGTGTTCAACTGAGTATGGGCCAGGGATTTGCTTCTCAGAGGACCATGAATTGAACTGAGAAAATCAGATGCTCTCTGTAGTTTCCGGCAACATATGATGCATTTAAAATTACTCATTGTTTCTGAAAATGTACCCCATAAACCTTTTCTATGGAAGTCTGTTCTCCATTTGCAAGTTCTACCTTCTGGTGCCAGATTAGATGCATATCTGTCACATCTTCCAAATTACTCGTTAAATGATAGGGGCTTATTTTTAAAAGCAGGACTGTAGCCAAGTTCTCCAGAATAGGATTTAGTATTTTTCTTAACCTGTTTCTGTTGTCCGTGATATGTACATTGTGCAAGATGCTGTTTCCAGATGGCTGCCACATAAAATTCTCCTTCACTAATATTCAAGATGATAACATTTTGGTTTCTAGAACACAATTTTTGATATATCAATTTTGAAAATTTTTCTGCTTTTTCTAGGTGAGCTACTTGCCCCCTAATTTTGTTTGGATGTTGCTTGTGGCTGTGACCCAGCAAGAGGGTACTTGCCATAACACCACAGCTGGCTTTAATTTTAACATTTTCAACATATTCTTATAGCCATTTCTGGATATATTTCTGATGAAGAAAGACTGGTCTTTGGGTGTTTGCCAATGGAAACAGTGGAGAAGCCGCCTTCTTTTTCTTTCTTTTAATTTGAGCTGAAAGCAGCCTGATAAAATGCAGTTTCTGCAATTTGTTGAATTATTAAACTAAGCAGAAATTATTAATAATTTCAAACAAGAGAACTTATAGGTTTCTTCTCTTGTCTCACTCAACTTCAACTGCCCTCTTTGAATTGACACCCAAAGACAATTATCATTTATATCACAGCAACACCTAGAGGTTCCTATTGAAATCAGAGTGCTCTTGCACAAAGTACAGAAAGGTGAGACCCAACCTGTATTCTGCAATCCAAACTGGTCAGCAAAAGAAAGAAGAGCAAGGAAAGCAGTAGGAGCCAAGACAAAAGAACACATCTGTGCTCACAAAGGTCATCATGCTGGGATGCACCTTTGGAACCTAAGTGGCAACCCAAGTATTTCACCATCCTGCTCCCAGAGATCATAGCTAAAATCAGATTGATACCACCACGGCACTTGTTCCAGGACCCAAGCTGCAGGGAACTGAGTGCTGGGGCAGTCCTCACAGACACCGGTGGAAGAAAAGCACCTGTAAGGGCAGACACATCCAAGACCAACCCTATCTATATCCCAGTAGGATTTCTGAGTCTAGAGCACTGATGGGAGGAGTGTGAGGAAGGACAGTATGAGGAAGCAGCATTTTTGCTTATCAAAATGTTTTGTAACAGCTCTGCTTCTGCTATGTAGTTTTGGAACTAACTAAAGATTTAGAAATGACAAATGGAAAATCTCTGGGCTCACTTTCTCCATCTCCTGGGGTTAAACAGGGATACAAAATGTTCCAAGGTTTGGAAATCACCCAGCAACGTACATTCATTTTTGACTCCAGGCTTTTATTGGAGGTTTAGTGGAGAGAGCTTTAGTTTTGAGGTTAAATTACTGGTTGGAGAAGACAAGAGCAGACAAAAGGCAAGGGGTACCACATCCAACCTGCAAGCTGGATGTGTAACGAGAATGATTTGGAAATACTGGAAAGAGCAAACTGATCCTAGTGGTAGTGTCAATAGCCTCCCCTGTGAGCACTAATTATATTATTACAGAAACAGACTAACACAAAACTAAAGCACAAAAACATACATTTAAGATCTGGCCAGATGCCAGTGTGCTCGAGGTACATTGTTCATACCAGCAGTATGATATTGTGCTGTTTGTTTTGTTGGACTGCTCAGGAGCACTAATGGTCAACCTGTGTTCTGTTGTGGTCCATGCATAAAAATACAGAAGACAAACACACCACCTGCCTCCAAAGAGATCACACTGTACATGCAGGATCAAAGGGGTACTGGCAGCCTAAGATGGTGTGCCCCAGTGAGATGGCCATTTGTCTCCAGCATCCATGGCCTGGCTGTTATTAAAGCACAGAACGTTGAAAAAAGGTTTTGAGGGAGAACAGCATGACTTTAATGATGTTTTCAGAAATATTGTCATTAACGAGGCATATGGATTTTTAGTTATTTCTCCTTTTGCCTTAAATCCTCTTACTTCATACCTACTAGGTGAAATGTTCCAAACCAAACATATTGCAATGTATTGTAGCAAAAGAGGTCACTCAGACAAGTATCAATAGCTGCTTATGAGAAAACAAGGACATTACAAATAATATATCAGCCCCTTGCTTGATGCTTCAGGTTTAAATAAATAGCACCTTCCATTTCCTGGATTGTAAATAGCAAGTATTTGGTAATGGTACTTAAGCAATTCACAAAACAGGCAGGAAGGGAAAGAACACCAACTTTATTTTTGGTGGATCAGATGATGCTGGAGAACGTTTGTGCATGTGAGGGGAATGGGGGGCCATGGGGCCAGAGCCACATGAAGGGGATTTGTATACAATGGGAATAAATCTGTGAAGACGTGTAAGTGGAGCTGCAGAAGGGAATCTGCAGCCACCTGAGCCAGGCAGTTGAATGGCAGAGAGGATGGAGGCTATTTGAATACTGATGTGGCCCTCACTTTCTTCCATTTCCATTAATGACATGCTCATCAAGGGCAAACAATGGGACCGGCTGCCTGCGCCTGTCACACTGTGTGGGTGCTGGGAATGCCAGGCTGTCATCCCGGGGCTGCATTTAGAGACCTGCACGCTAATAAGAAGTGCTCTGTGCCGTCAATGCAGACAGGTGCTTCCGAGGCTGGGACATGCTCCATTCCCTTCCCCTGAAACTCTCCTCTCCCAGCCCCCTGACAGACACCATGAAATGCACAAATTAACAGCCCCATCATGTTGGGCTGCTGCTGCCTGCGGTGAAAGCAGAAAATCAAGTTGTCACCCAGGGTGCAGTGATAAAGCCACAGCCTCATTTCTCTGTTGGTGCCCTATAATAGCAAATGCCAGACAGCTGGATGGATTGGGAGGTTTTAGATTAGGGTCCTGATGCACTTTGGCCACTGAATTAGCAGTTGCTGTTTTCATGCAGATTATTTGTGTGCAAAGCAAACATCCGGAGAAAGCGAAGGCTCCAGGGTCAGATATTCGATGCTGCTTTTCCCTAATGAAGCAGAATTAACAGAAATTCTACAGTGTCTTTGAAAAAAAATCATCCCCCCCATCAATTACAAAGGAAAACCCTTCCTGGATTTTCCTTTAGAGACCTTCACAGCAAATGCTTAAAGCTATGTTTGCAACGCTATAATAAAGCTATAATGCTATAATAAAGCTATGTTCAGTTTGTGCATAGACAAACTGAACAAGAATCTCAAACCTAGATGTGTGCCTAATTTTGCAACGGAAGCGGTTGGAGAAGAGTCACAGCAGGTGTCTCTGGGAAGGAAAAAGGAAGGGTGAACACTCTTAAGTAATTTTATTTCCATAGTGCAGCATGACCCTTTGTCAGCAGGTTCTTCCCACAGCCGTTCAAGACCCACTGCAATAAGAGGGTTTGGCCATTTTCACATGAATTGCTCAGCCAGAGTGGAGAATTGATGTCCAGAGCTCAGAATCCAAAGTGGGGCTACAGCCATTCTGAAACTCCAATTGCCTTCTCACAAGGCAGGTATCTGAGCTTCTGAATAAAAACAAATCCAAAATGGAGGCAAAGAGAGCCATTGACAAGGAGAGTGAGTGTGGACAGAGACTGGTCACACAGACATTTGCCCCACAGCAGGCACTGCACCAGTGATAAGGAACAGAGGGGCCTGAGCCCTTCAGACTCCAAGGAGTTTAATGACATAACGGCCTGAGAACTTCAACATAAAACAGGAAGAGCAACTAACGAAACTTACAACATAAAACCCCCCTCCTGTCATTTTTATAGTAATAGTAAAACACTTTATTGAATTTATGAGCTACATAATGACTATGAAGAATGTAACTTGAATTAGAACCAACTCAGAAGTATAATATCAACTATAAACCCTTTTCTATTACCCCATCTCTTTATCATCATCCTATCCAGCTCTTTTTAAACCAAGGAATATTGCTTTCTTCAAAATTTAGTCTGAGATCCATTTCTTAAATTCTCAATAAATCAAGAAAACCCCAAACATCTGTAACAGACACAGAGCCAAAAATCAAGACATAGCCCAAGCACAGATTTTTATAGCTAGAGTTAGGAAATCATTGAAAAAACAAAAAAAGCAACAACACTTCTGCGAAGACTGTGCTTGGGAAGGCATGGGGAAACATCCTGAGTCCTGAAAGTTTTGGTTGTGAAGCATAGCAAGGCATAGCAAATATTATTAGGTGGTTCAGGCCCCAAATGCAAGTCATCAGCACAGACCTTTGAAACAAAAGCACAACTCCACAATTCAATCCCTGAGCAGTCTGGAAGTCCATTTAGGAGCAGAAGCATTAGCAAGACTTTGTAGGACCCTCTCTGGAGCCTTTTCATACCCAGGTTTTGACATGAACGATAAAGTCTGAGTAAAGCTGGAGAATGCATTGAGGGGCTGTTTATATCCAGATCCATTATTTTTGCAGAGGAGTTTGTAAATGAATGATTGCGGGGGAGGGAAATGTACGTAACACAGCTAAAGCAGCATGTTTTACTGTGTTTTCTGATTCCATTTTACTTCTTTAGTCTCTCTGGTCCCCAAGGATTTTTCTGAAGGGCCGATAAAATAAAATGGGTGAAACAAAGCCATAAGCCAGTTAAGTCTGAAAGACATGTCATCTCATCTAAAAAGAAGAAACGGACCATTTCCATGCCTAGGGCTGACAGCAACGCCTGAGCTAGCAGTAGCGCTATTCCATTTGATTTATAGAATAATGGGGTGACAAATGATGACAAAAATAAACTTTTACTGCACTGAACTGCTCCTTTATTTATGAAATTTGGCCAAGTAGTGAAATCTTTTATCTGCAAGTTGTAACATGGAGTGGAAACGAGCGATTATGGTGTGGTAATAGTAATCCAGTGATGGAGGCCGAGTCAGTCGGAAATGGATTGAGGTAAAATAACTACCGCACCATGATAAATGTGAACAGCGCTTTGCTGACAGATGATCTAACAGGTGTTCATAACAACTATATAAGAGGATTTATTTATGACTAGCCACAGCCGCAGCACTGTAAATCAACTCCAGCAGCTGCACACCACTGAAACCAACTCCCTGATGGAGAAACAGTGCAAGAACCCAAAAGAACGCAATTCAGTCCAGAATCTTAATCATCAAATAACATGTTTTTTCGAGCAATTACACCACAGTGCAGAAATCAAAATGACTTTCAATTACATGAAGCTGAGCCACCAACTAACTTTGCGCAAGCCCAGGCACTGGCAAAGGCCCACAAATCTATATGTAGCAGAACAGTTACTTTTGGACTCAGTATTAAAGAGGTGCCTTTTTTTCTTTTCTGATAAAAGTAACCACCTTGGTGCTGTTCTAACATAGTGCTGATACACACAAAGTAAAGGTAAGAGGAAAAGAATGGGAGTACACCTTGCCTTCCCACAGTGTACTCCTTCCTAGCTGTGTTAAATCCAAATATCTGTAGGGCCACACTCCAAACTGTATAAATGAAATTACTGGATCACCAAAATCAACCCCAAATCCCACCAAAATACTGTCTCATAGAAAAGGTTATGACGTTTTTAAGCCCAAATGATCCTCCTGTTTTGCTTTAGGGGATACATCTGCAAACATATAGAAAGGCAGCTGAGGGAGGAATTACTGGTAGGAAGTGGGATAGGTTCCTGGTTTTTTGACAGTGTTGAAAAAAAAAGTCAAAAGAAATAACCAAATTGGTGTCTCTTTCTTCTCTTCTACCTCCTTCACAACTGACATTTCAGAGTCATACCATTCACTTTGCAAACCAGTTTCAGTTAAGTGCTGACACACTGTGCACTGCTGGTGCATGCAGAGAGCAATTAGGTGCCTAAAAGTCCTCACACAAATACACAAAATTGGGTCAAACCAAAATGAAAATTATAGGAGATTACAGATACTACAGCATCAAATTACTCCATGTGTTAAACACCACCTGCAAAGAGAAGGAAGTGCCCCACTGCAGCAACGTACCCTGTTATACACAAGCTATTTCCTAGACACCTTTTAGGAGATGAGAGGGTCTGCAGTGACCCAGGGCAGAGCCAGCTACCCCTTGTGGACCTGTAGATGGGGTCTGTCAGGGTCTCCAAGAGTGGCAGCTGTCACAACAGGGAGGCCTCAGACAGGCATAGGCTTCTCAGCCTGGAACCTCCCAGCAGTTGTGTCACAGAAGGAAAACAGCTGATGCTGCCTCTCCAAAGGGTCCTGGCTTCCCTGCACCTCCCTTGCCTGCTGTGCTCCAGATGCTGGGCTTAGGCTGCTGCTGCTGTGAGCCCAAGCTGGTGGGTGTCTCAGGGTCCAAGAAATAGCTGAAGCTCTGAAGGGTGGCTGGAAGCACCAGGGTGCTCCCTCACTCTCCTACCATTTACTGTGCCTGGCAGCTGAACGCCTGCCAGTCGTGGCTGCTACAAGAGAAGGCCTTTCACCACATCCCACCACATATCCAGAGTCCATCAGTGTTTTCACAGGATGGGAAGATGGACCCAAGGACCCAAGAGAGCCAACAGCTCTTGCTGTTTCCTGAGTATGAAGTGTGACTTGTCAGCTGGTTTTGGAAGGCTTAGTCTAAAACCTTCCCACCAAGCAGAAAAAACAGAATTGAGCCAGAGTGGTGTACAAAGGGATGGACAGCATCTCACAAAAGATGCTCCATGAGATGGTGCTAAGGGCAGAATCATCTTCCCTCTTCTCTGAAAGCCATGACTGGGAAGGTGGGCAAACAAGGGTGCAAGTCACCAGGAGCAGGATGAGAGCAGGCCAGGATCTGGAGAGGACTGGAAAAGCAGTGGTGGAAGCCAGCAAAACTTAGTTTTGTCCTCTTTCCTACACATGTATGATGGAAAAAAGTTTAGAATACCACTACTTGTAAAGATCACAAAATCATAGATTGTTTTGCGTTGGAAGGGACCTTAAAGACCATCCACTTCCAACCCCCCTGCTAAGGGCAGAGATGTCACTCAGTAGACTAGGCTGCTCAGGGCCCCATCCAATCTGTCCACGAACACTTTCAGCATGGGGCATCCACAGCCTCTCTGGGCAATATAAATCTTGCCTCTGTGGCAATATAAATATATATGCACCACAATGTACACAATTTAAGTGGATCAGGTCAGATTTGTGGCACTACATTCACAGCAGGGGCTCAAGAGTTACCAGCCACTGAAAAGTAGTTCACCTTGCAACTTTTGAGGCTAAACCTGTGGGACTGGAAATGCAGTGGCGTTCACAAACTCTTGCTTTTCCAAACAGGTTCATTAGACTGTGCTATATAAAAGCACAACTATACCAGCTAAGATGAAGACAGCAGAATTACTGCTTTTATCACAAAGGGTCATGCACAAAGGCTCCTATCAGCAATAAAACCGCAAGTGTAAACATAGCAAAGCATGACTTCTGCACTACAAAATGTTTCATGTAAGTGTTAAACAAGTGTAAACTTTATGTTAAAACAATCAGAAATGTATGGAAGGGGAGAAAAACAAACTGTCAGAAAAAGAAAGGAACAGTGTCCAATCCTCATATACTTGTTTCAGGGCACACACAGACAGTCAGATGAAGGCTTGGGATCATTTAAGTTACATGTATATTGCTTACCAGAATCCATGTTAGGGCATTTAAGTGCTAAGTTAATTCAAGCATGTAAGATACTGTATGCAAAACTAGGCAGTTCAGTAATTGAATATTTAAAAAAAAAAAAAAAAAAACTACTTATGGCAATGGACTATTGCAAAGCAAAGTGTGCAAAAGGATTTCATTTTATCACCAAATATCAGCAATGAGCCCAAAGGCTCAGATAAAGGGAATTCAGAGACCTTGGGTTTTTGTATCCTATCTAATATGTATCTGTATATTTCTTTGCTGATGTACACTTGCAGTTTTGTGTCACTTTTAGTAAACGTCATACTATCTTGTGACAGTGGATGACCAGAACTTAAGTACACATTGCGCTCAAAAAACAGGGGAAATAAAAGTAAATGCCTTCCTCAAATTTAAATATATTGCTTTGGAAATGTTGCAAAATGTCACCTTGTTCCTGAGTTAGTAGAAAAGATCATCAGGAAAGCTCAATTTATCTTTTCTATGTAATTCATTATTTCTTGTACTGTATCACGTCCCTGTTCTAAAACCACTTCCATTATTTCCACTATCATTTCACATACTATTCTATTTATATCTTCCATTATTTTGTCTCTAGCTCCAGACCCATTTTTATTTCGGCTATTTTTCTTTAGAAATTAATTATTAGAATTAAAGCAGGGTATGAAGGGAAAGAATACATTATCCTTTTATACAGCATCATAAAATGTCAAAGGAAAATAAGCAGAAAAATTACGTTATTTTTACTGTCATGCATCAAGCCTATGCTCATATTCTGCCATCAATAGTAACAAAACAATTTCTCCTTGCACCCTATTCTTTCAAAATGGTTTATTTTGGAGTAACTAAATTTGAAAGTTTAGTTATAAAAAAAACCAAAAAACCCCCCTCTTTACTCTTCACTAAGGAGAATATGTGTGTTTCTGTAGAAACAACCAGGCACCAAAGGAAAGGTAAACTATCCATCTCTCACTATGCAGAAATTTTCTTACCTGTTTGTCCTTGCTCTTGCTGAATATTTCTTCAATTCAGAGTTTCCAACACTAGTCCTATAGCTTATAGTCCACTAGACTATAGTAGTAGACCACAATAATTTTGTAGTCTTTTTGAGGTTCAACACCTTCAGCATGATTAAAGTTAATAAAAATACACTCCAATTTCTCTTTATGGTAACGTATGTGAGTTGGTAGTTGTTATTGTTTTTCATATGTTTCTGAATGTTCTCTTGCATTTGAAACCTTGATAATTCAAGTTAACAACCCTTGTCTCCCACTCCTTAAACTAGACCTTGACACAATTGCTAACCATCTTAGCAAAACCCACCACAGCAGTCCTGCGGCACTATGCTTTAGCATTGCTCTTGTGTCCCAAGCTGTGCATGCAGGTATGTTCCAAGTGTACCCAGGTTTGGACACTTGCTGAAGCCAGGTGGCTCTCAGTATGTAGCTCCTGACTGATTAGCTGCCCACAGAGGTAGGAGCTGCTGCTACCTGGTACAAGCAAATCACTCCAAAGTGAATTTTAGATTGCAACGTAGACTAGGCATCAACCTTAACATGCCTCTTCAAATGATCAAAAGAACGGATGGAAGAAGTGAGTACAAATGATGTATACCAACCTAAGAAACAATTGTGAACTACCGCTACTGGTTGAATTATGACTGAGTGCAACTTCCACTGTTAGTGAAAGACCGGTATACATGCTTTTGTTTAGATTCCTCAAGAGCTGAGTTTTAGTACATGCAGAAATATATGGCTATTTAATATCTATTCTTAAATAAACTTTATTGCCAAATTACTATTTTAGGAAAGCAGCATGAACTTTCAAATTACAATATCATGCTGGCCTGACAGAGTCACAAGACGTAATGCTGCCTACCAGGGACTAAGATCCATGATGCTGCCAAGAGGATAGCACAACTTATCAAGAGCATGGACTACTACCCGCTATTACTTTTTCACATGGGTACAAATTATACCACAAGCCAAAAAATAGGCAGTGTGAAGAGCTGTCCCTGAAGAATACCCATGAGCAGGTGGAAAGCCTGTGAGGAGGGGTCAGAGACTGAGGCAGCAAAGGGAACCTTGTGGCTGGGGTTTGCTTCAGCTGCCTGAGCAAAGGGAGCCTATTGACCAAACCTTCTAGCTCCAGCCACAGGAGGCATTGTGCCTGCAGGGTCTTGTCCTGTGGGGGGAACTCAACCACCCCAGCAGCTGTTGGGAAGGGAGCTTGGAGGGCTGTAGGCAATGCAGGAGACTCCTGGAATGCGTGGAGGAGACTTCCTGAGCCAGGTGATAGACAGCCCTGCGAGGGAATGTGTTATAGGATCTCTTGGTCACCAGTGCAAGTGAGCTAACTGGGACACCAAGAGTGGAGGCAGCCTGGGCTGCAGGGATCATGCATGGGTGGAGTGTGCAGTCCTGAGGGATAGGGATCGGGGTGAGGGGTTAAAGTCCAGCACTTGAACTTTAGGAAAGCAGACTTCCAGTCAGTGGGAACCTAATCAGTGGGATCCCCTGACAGACTGCCCTCAAGGACAAGGGAGTAGAAGAGAGCTGGCAGATCTTTAAGCAACTCTTCCACAGAAAGCAAGAGCACCTGAATGTACCCAAGGAGATGCATCCCAGAGTCCTAAGGGAATTGGCTGATGCAGTTGCCAAGCCACTCTCCATGACATTTGAAAAGTCACAGCACTCAGGACAAGTCCCAGGTGACTGGAAAAGGCAAAATGTGGTAGTCATTTTTAAGAAGGGTAGAAAGGAGGACCCTGGGAACTACAGACTTGACAGCCTTCTACACCTGGGAAGATGATGGAACAGATCCTCCTAGAGGCTGTGCTAAGGCACATAGAGGACAGGCAGGTGATCTGGGACAGCCAGCATGGCTGCAGGAAGGGCAGGTCCTGTCTGACCAAGCCAATGGCTTTCTATGATGGGGTGGCTGCATCAGTGGGTAAGGGAAGGGTTACAGATACCATTTTTCTGGACTTCTGGAAAGATTTTGATGCAGTCCCCCATAATATTCTCCCCAAATTGGAGAGGGATTTGATGGGTGAACTGTTAGGTGGATGAGGAATTGGTTGGAGGGTCACATCCATAGGGTCATGGTCAATGGCTCAGTCCCAATGGACGTGGGTGACAAGTGGTGTCCCTCAGGGGTCTTTACTGGGACCAGTGTGATTTAGTATCTTCATTAATGACATAGACAGAAGGATCAAGTGCACCCTTAGCAAATTTGTAGATGTCACCAAGCTAAATGCACTTGATGCCATCCAGAGGGTCCTGGACAAGCTCTAGGAGAAGGCCCATGTGAATCTCATGAGGTTTAACAGGACCAAGTGCAAGGTGCTGCACGTGGGTCAGAGCAATCCTGGTACCAACACACGATGGGGATGGACAGACCAGAGCAGCCCTGCCCAGAAGGACTTGGGGGTGCTGTGGGTGAGAGGCTGGACATGACCCAGCCATGGGCACTCCCAGCCCAGAAAGCCAAACGTGTGCTGGGCTGCATCCAGAGCAGTGTGGGCAGCAGGGCAGGGAGGGGATTCTGCCCCTCTGCTCTGCTCTGTGAGACCCCACCTGCAGTGCTGCATCCAGCTCTGGGCTCCCAGCACAGGAAGGACATGGACCTGCTGGAGGGAGTCCAGAGGAGGCCACCAAGATGATCAGAAGGCTGAAACAGAGGGAAAAGGCTGAGAGATTTGGGATGGTTCAGTCTGGAAAAGAGAAGGCAAAGCTATTTATAATGGCATGTAAATAAAGGGGGAATGGGTTTTAATTGAAAGAGAGTAGGTTTACAGCAGATATTAGGAAGGAAACCTTTACTGTGAGGATGGTGAAACACAGGTTCCCCAACACAACTGTGGATGCCCCATCCCTGCAAATGTTCAAAGCCACGTTCAGTAGGGCTCTGAACAACCTGGTCTAGTGAAATGTGTCCTGTTCCATAGCAAGTGGGTTAGAACTAGATGATCTTCAGATGATTTTCCAATGCAAGCCACTCTGTGATCAAGCAAAGACCTCTACCAAGAGTTACTGAACCACTTGAGTACTGAAAAATATAAATTACTACCAGAATTCCCCAACTATTCTTATTAAACATGTTTCTGGGCTTCACTGCTAAAATGTATCAAGTACTCTTAAGATGGCAGAAAATACTCAGCAATGTGTGTGACTTACACAGCATTAATATGCTTTTCTTTGCTTTATACTGTCATATGAGAAGCAATTCTTGTCTGTTTTCTCCTTTACAATCATGGCCAAAGCTTTTATAGTTCAGTCTTTTCTCAGAATGCATTTTTCTGCACCTTCCCCTCACCATCTTCTCCCTGGGTCTTAATATTAAAGATTATCTACAGACCAATCTGCAGTTTCCCTGAGACAACAGTAATTCCTACAACAATTCATTTTTCATCTGTTTGAACAGCTTTTACATCACAGTTGAAAACTAATTCAATAGCTAACTTATTGCAGGATTAGGACTTCAGAAAATAATGTGAATGTTGATTAAGAACATGTACATTTCTCTTGAGGGCATAAAATTCTTGCTTCTTTTTGAGCACTACAGCAAACTCTAGAACCACATTTCTCACAGAAGTGCAAGATAAATGCCTTAAAAACCGATCCTCTCTAGCATTTGCTAAAAAGCTCTGCTTCTGCTCACATTGGAGTCTCTTTTTAGTTCTACTAAATTTTAATAGAAAATTTTAGAAGAATTTAGTGTGAAGTAATGCAACATTTTTGAAAAAGCAGTATTTTGTATCATTCTAAACTAAAACAGCACTAGTTGGGCATCTAAGGACCATGCAAAAATCCTGGTGACAGAGGAATGTTACGCTTATTTCAAGTATCTTCTCTGTAGCAGATCCATGAGTTACTAGGAAAAAACGTTTTGGAATTGAGAAGAATTGATAAGAAATGAAAATGCTCAGCATCTTCCATCCTGCCATATAACCAGAACGTGAGGGGAAGGTCAAAATCAGTGACCTGACAAAATCACTGACCTGTACCAAGAAAACTGGGTACACCAACTGGTGCAAAGCTATTGGTCTTCTCCAGCTTAGTTCAGTTGATATGGCTATGAATTTCCCTTTGCCTTAAGCCCTGGTTTATACAAAGTTGGGAAATGTTTTTATGTAGTTTAAAAAAGGAATTTGAAATAAAGCGGAACTATTCATCAAGCTAGATGACAGTATTTGCCACAACAGCCTAATAATCAGTATTTCATTTAATACTCATTTGAACAATTCAATCAGTATTTCATGAGTAGGCAAATTTAAAAATAGGCAATTGCTGGTTTTGTTTGTTAACAAAAATGTAACCGTATAGCAGACAATTATCATAGGAGCACAAACAGTGGCTACTTTTGCAAAAACAATTTACTGATGTGAATGTAGTGTCCAACTCATTTGTATTTGCTTTAGTTAACCAGGTATATACAATACCAGCATGTCTGTTATCAATTTTCTACCAAAACAAGAAAGAGGGAGCCTCTGTTCATAGGCACTACTTTATTAGCGTCTTAACAAAATATCTGAGAAAATGGCAGTAGGTAGGAACAATGTTCTCAATAGATGAGTTCAGGTTTATAAGCATTTCTAGAAAACAAACACCATTTTGCTGTACTTATGGTGTTTTCACAATTACACCAAAATTCTCTCTGAACCACATACTTGTTGTGTATATAGCTGGAACCCACCTGCCATTTGAGCTCAGTTTTCAAGCAGTGTGATTTTCCTTGAACTTTATTACCTACTATTTGTCCACTATGGAGGGGAGTGAAAACTGATAGGGAAGGAAGGTAGTGGGGGAAGGGAAAAGATAGGGAAGGACTAGGGCAGAACAAATGGGAAATACATTTAAAAGCGCAGATAACTGACAGTAAAATATATGTTCTTTGGTTAGCAAGCAGAAAAAAAGGAAAGGACTTGCATACATGATAGATACGCACTAGCATTCTAAAGCAGAAGACAAGAATGTCAAGAGTGTATTCTTTCCCCACTGCCAGATGGAAGGGCTATTATTATAAATGAAAGGCAGCAGTAGTGGATGCCAGGCACTTTTGTTGTGTGCCAGATTCTGAAGTCCAGATGCAAGCAGGTTACCCCTGGGACAGGACAGGCTTCAGCTCCCGCAGCAGAACAGAACCAATCACAGTTTTCTCAGTGTTTATAACGAGCTGTGCTGTAGAGCTCTCCTTCAGCTCCACTGTGACTAGCAGCAGTGACCCACTGTGCACAGTCTTAGCTGCAAACCTGAAGGGAAAAGGAAAAATAAAAGAAGAAAAGAGAAAAATCACTGAGGATCTTAAGGTCAAAGACTGCTAATCTTTCTTTCTCCAAGAGTTAAATGAGCTCGAATATAATAAAATACTTTTAAATTCATTAATGTATTTCAGGGGATAAACCATAAAACCTCCCATAAATTCTTCAAACATAATTTATGTAAATATTTTTGCATTTTAGAAGGGCAAAGAAGTATCATGCAAAATTTTGTATTTAGTAGTACAAACTAAATCTTATTTAAACAATTTTAAAATGTAAATATTAAGTCTTCAGTTCATCTACAATATTCATAGACACTGACAACCTGACTACAGCTGGATAGGATTTTCCAAGCATTTTCATTATTTGGTGCCTCAAAGACAATACAACTATGTTAAATGTAGTAGAACACATACAAAAAGCCAAACTGTTTTACTTTCTGAAATGTGTCTCCTCCTGTAACCCCAGAAATTAATTCATATCAAAACTAGCCAAAATTATAAACATACAAAACAATCAATTTGAAATGACAGTAACAGCAAGACAGAGTTATTCTATCTGTGAATTTATCTCCAGAACCATAAAAATGTGGCAAATATTTTTAAATATTTTAAAATAATAAAAAAAATCTTACAAAGCAAATAAAAAACTACCAACGAATCAGACAGACAAAAGTTAGGATTAATGCACCCTTACTAAATTCCAAGACATGAAGAACCCACTAATTACATGGAATTAAAAGTAAAACTAGCCTTTTAAGCACCACAATTGACTGAAAAGCCAATTTAGTCACAATGAACTTCTGTCAATCCTGTTAATTCATTCTGTGTGCAGAGCCAGGCCCAAGAGACAGGAAGCAAGAGGATGGCAACAGCGTCCATCTTTCCACCTTCCCAAGGAGCCCAACATGCTTTCTCTCTCCCCCCACCCCTTCTTGGTTACTTCTCAACAACAAAGTTGCTGCACATGGGCTTTGAAAACACTAACAAGTGTAGAGCAGGTCTGTGACCCCGTCTGACCCCACTTTGCAGGGCCAATCTCCTCTCCTCTTTCTGAATGACACGTGTCTGAATCAGAGCCATCTGCCTCAATTTGCGCAACATCTTCAGTCACAATAGGACCCAGTTAGCCCTGACAACAGCTCACAATACAGAAAAATCAAACTGCTGCGCTGACAGCACGCTGTGGGCTATTCAAGAGCAAACCAACTGGTCAGTGTCTCCTGTCTGACAATCAGCATGGGCCTTGCAAAGCGCCTACCTAAGCCCTGAGGGATCTGTTTAATTACCATCAACATAAAGGAGGGAGTTTATCAGGAGATACTCAAAAAACTTCACTCCAGACTTAATTAAAATATTAGCCACTTAAGCAGGAAGCAGGTTCTCTTTAAATGAGAAGTAATTTCTGTCTTTTTTTTTTTTCTTTTTAAACTAAGCATATCAAAATCTCATAACACATTATACTAATTAAGGAAACATGGGGCACTTTTCTAATGTCACCAATCACAGGTCAATCTATTTCTTTTGTCTGGATTACACATACATTCAAAGACCTCTCTTTTAAATAGGAGGTTATAAAACAATATTACTAGTACAAAAATTACCTACTTAGCTAGTTATATCAATGATTTCATCTATTTATGCTGCAATGTAGAAGATGACTATTTCTCTTGTTGACTTCGACAGGGGGATAATTATAGAAACAATAGTCTTATTAGTCACTTTATTTACTTAACAGTTGTGTCTTGGGACAACACAGAAGCAGATTATCTCTGAGTATGCACATAAATAGGTTGCTAGTTGGCACTCCTGCTGTGCTTCATAGCCTCGAGGCTTGATTTTACCCTTTTTTATCAAAAGCTGAAAGTGATACAAAGTCAGCATTCTGGGAAAGACAAGGTGGTCTGAAGCATAAGAGATGAGTTTTGTGCTGATATTTTTACGTGTGAATTTGCAAAATCACTTAGGAGATCAATAGTACTTTTCCATAGCCCTGAACAAACCACATAAAATCAATAAATGTGAGTTTGCATGTGGCTTGCAAGATGCAAAGGGCCTGATACTCAGATAATTTTACACAAAGTGTTAATACGCATAACTAGTAGCAGCTAATCAGCTTCTATCAACGGTTACCGACATGGGATCTGGAATTGCTCGGTGAAGGAAGAATTGGACTGCAACAGAAAGGCTTATTTAATTTTAAAAAGCATGTATAGAAGAGAACCACTCAGTGGGTTTACAGCTGCTTTTGAACTTCGGAAACCAAAATATGTTCCTTAGAATAGGGAATATAATCTAGTTTCTCGGTGGAGTTATAAATACACTTGTACGATCTGTAAAACTGAATATTTATAACAGGATGAAGCAGTTGGTACTAGCAGTAAAACCGATTTGACAATCATTTAGATGTTTTAAATACACTAAAAGATTGAAAGATTTAGTTAATAGCTGTTTTTTCAACTAAATACATGCTACTGCATTTATATGCTAACTCTTACCGTAAATCCTCGAGGATTTTCCAAAAGGTGTGTTGTGCTCAACTAAATATCTAGAAAAGCCTAGAAAGCCATTTAAAAAATCTCTCAGCAGCAAAAAATTCATCACGAATAATGTGTTCACTCTGAGTGAGAAACTTTTATTTTCTCCATGAGGTCAGTAATAATTTCTCACTTTGTAGGTTAGAATTTGAATTAAAAACAAACAAAAAAATTTCCCAAACCAAACTAAACCAAAAAAGACAATAAACCAACAAGAAATCACTGACTTTAATATGCCTTGAAAACTGCACTGTGATACATTTAAATCTAGGAAGTACATTGATTGACTGTGGGTCCAAAAGAATGAATTTGTCCTGCGGACAACTTGTAACATAAGACACATTTTATGTTGCAACAAAGGACACCTCTGTAAATTAAAAAAAAAAAAAAAAATCCCAAACAAACAAACAAAAACCAAAACAAACCCCCCAACCAAACAAAAACAACAACCCCCCCAAAAAACCCCAAACCAAACCAAATAAAAAAAACCCCACAAAAAACAAAGCAAATGAGAAAACAGAACAAAATATTTACTAATAGCTTCAAGATGGCTGTTTCTGCTATGATGCAGTATTTAATTCTGTGATAATATTGATTCTAAACTAGATTTTACATCACTAAAATATTCAGGAAGAATTGTAGCTGTTAATATTTTCCCCATTTTAAAAAATCAAGACAGATTAGAACAAAACAATGTGAGAAATATTTGCATATTATGTTTTTGAAAGAATATTAAATGTTATGAGCATATGTTGCATGCAAAAATAGAAAATGAGTTAATACATTGTTTTTATATAAATATAGTACTTATCAGTGGATAAGGAATTATACATTAAGAATCAAATTCAACATCAATAAAATACAATATATTTTTAGAAAGCAACTCAGTCTTTCAGGAGTTAAAAATAAAGTACATAGTCTTGGTCACTTCCCATGAAAATAAAATTTTCCGTACAGAAAAATTTGATATATAGTTGATACAAAGAGAAAACACAGTATCAGATACTACAATGTGACAGAATTTGCGAAACAATGACTTTGCAATGATGACTAGTCTGAGTACAGGCTGACAGTAATTTTCTCTTTTTCTGTAGACAAAATATAGGTACACTATAAGGAGACGCATTTTTATGGGGAAAGGTTATGAAAATTTCATGGTAGTGAATATACAGCAGCAGACTAACTCGCTTAAAATCTACTCTTTAAAATTCAACATTTGAGAAAGTAAATTTACACCTGAACACTCACTATCAGGATATTTACAGCAGAGCAGGGTTCGTTACGCATAATTCAACAGCATTATAACACACTCTCTCCTGTCCGGTGCTTTTCTTCCTCTTTGACTTTTCTATTCAAGCTAAATTTTCTTCTTTTTCTGTTCTACTGCTTACCACAAAGAGTGACACTGGCCCATGGAGGCTAAAACTTTTTTTTTCTTCCACCCTTTCTTTAAATCTTGTATATGAAGCCTTCAATTACTGCCTGCTGAAGCAGACAGAATCCTATTAGTAAGGAAGACAATCAGAAGATGCAATGCCCTGCCCTAGCTGTAGAAAAATAATTAGTCCAAAGCTGACAAATGTGTAATCAAGTTATGCAATGAATATATTCAAAGGGGAAAAAACACTACTCTGAATTAGTCTTCAATTTGTAAATACAAGAATGAATAACTACAAAGGACCTTCCAGCACATCAACTGGACAACAAAGATAGTTACACTTATAGTTTCTTCCTATCGCTCTGCTATGTAAAGATTTCATCTTATGAAAAACGACTCATTTAAGTATTGGCTACATTACTAATTTATTTGTATTCATTCTCTGAGTAAGCCTTAGTATGTGAAAAGGAAGTATTTAGGTATTAGTTCTGACCTGGGGATAGAAAAAGCTTAATACCAAAACACAAATATATTCACAAAAAGAAGGAACTTAACGGGTGATTTTAACATTGGTTACTACTAATAAAATTTGATTACTATTTACCTTAAAATCGTATTACGATAATGTGACTTTCTTTTTTTCTAGCATATTTAATGCAATTTTAACACAATTTTTGAACAAATTGTTCAAAATACCTAATTCATTAAAATAATGTAATTATTTTCCAACGTAATCTGTTTTTTCAGGGGATAGAAAAAAAACAAAATTGTAAAATAAATTGCCATAAAATTTTTTTACGTATGTATTTTTACCATATTTATTTGCATTGCCAAAATAGATTTTGAATCTGTCCTCACTTTCCAGTAATCAGCTGCAATGTACCTCTAACAAAAGTGCGGAAACGCAAGTGAGTCATCTGAACTTACTGTCCAATACATAGCACTAATCCACATCTTCAAAAAGATGCTGCATGAACTTTTTATCATCTTCCAAGTTTATCATTAGTTTAAAAATATCAGCATTTTTATATGTAGATATTTATATCTCCTCCCCAAAACTTCAATGAGCTAAAAGCTTGAATCGAAATATTTGGTCCTCCCACCTAGAAAATTCTAATTGTAATACTTGATCCATTTGTTTTCTTATATGCTTTACTCTTTTTTTTTTTTTTCCTATAGAATTGGGCATTTAATATGATATGTGCTTGAGAATTATACTCGGTCTATTTTTAAAATAGGGTATAAATCTTAATTTGCAGGAAAACTATTTAATTTCAAGAAAGCAGATTACCTTATAGAAAGATATTAAAATATTAAATATTAAATACTCAGAGATATTTAGAATCAAACACAGTCTTCTGCTCAGTTAGATCCTTAAGTGTTCAGCATTTTCTGTTTAAATAACTGGCTCAAAAGGTTCCTGTTTGTTTTTCAAAGAAAATGCTGCACATATTTATCACTTTATACCATTCCGATACAAAAGCAGTGCTGTCATCTAGTGGACAGCAAATAAGTCAGGCTAGAACAATCTATTTTGATTAACCGCATATCTAAAATTACTCACTCATATATTTTTAATGTTAAGACCAAATTTAATTTCCTAAAGTTATTTTAAAATTTTGCGATTTGCATATAAGCTCCTTAATACAATAATATATCCACAGTATTAAGGGCATTAAAATGATTCTGTGTGAAGGCATTCTCTCGATCAAGTATTTTGCACCAGTTAAATAAAATCTTCATATAATGATAACACATGAAAGCAGTATTAGTATACACAGGGACCTTTTGTTAGCAGAGAGAAAATGTCAAGGTTTTGTAACATTAGGATTTGATTAGGCTTGATTAAAGAATAATTATAATAGGAAGAGTAATATGAGGAACTACAGAATGAGTATTTTCATACTTATAAATTCAGTTTTCTTTTCCTCTACTAATAAAAATATTAACCAAAGAGTAGTTACTAAGTTACTGTCCAGAAAGACTTCTAGTCCTGGCTGTTT
>VZTT01033033.1:5542-19951 GCA_013400855.1 Buphagus erythrorhynchus | reverse complement strand
GAGCAATGCATGGCACCCCACATGCCAAAACGGAGGTTCCACAATGTTGGCTGTGACAGAGAAATGTGGAGAAGAACACAAGAATGCATTTCCAAAATGGCCTTCATAGTAGGAATTTAGAAATCCCAAAACTCAGCGTATTTCTTTTCATGGATCACTTTAATAACAAAGATGAATATAGCAATCAAGAAATAGAGAAATGGTGTAGTATAACCCTTTCAGCATTTTTGTTCTCTTTTATATGGGTGTCTTTTCCTCTGCATGGAGGCTCAAAAGCAGGATCACAAACACAATTTATGAGTATGGAGCAATTATGCTATTTGTTGGATTGTACACAGAATAAATGGGTGTGAGTAATGTGCTTTTAGCCTAAGCATTAATACCTTCACCACCTCTGATGCAGGTAACCACTAGATTTCTGCTGGTCAGGCAGGTGGTAATCACATGAGGAAGTGCCAGACTCCATTGCTCCTTACAATAAGATGATCCTCAGTTTTGCTGAGTTGCTATATTCTATTTAGATTTTTTTTTTTCTCAGCGTTTTAGAGTTATTTCAGTTGTTAATTTTTCCATCAGTCCTCAAATGACTGCTGCCAACTCAACAATTTCACTTCTGTTTTTGTTTCAGCTTTTTTTTATATATCTTGCTTGGCTTGAGTGCTTGTATTGTCACTTACAGGTTAGCAACCTTTTTTTAGTCGAGCAGACTTGGGGTCACATGGCCTACCTAGGCCTTATGTTAAAATAGTATGAGTGTGAAAGATCTACCAATATGGTGGGAGACAGACTGATCTGTACTTGTTGTGTGATGTATTTTTAATCACCTTGCTGGCTTAAACACATGGGTCTTGCCAGATGGCAAAAAGACTCAGAAATAGATACTGACACAAACACCCTGCAGGGTCAGATGTTCTATGTAACTGGTGGTATTAGTGATGGTCTTTGTAATGCCAAGCTGAAAAGTCTGGGAAGGAAGGGCAGAACAAATCTGGTAAGCCCAAAAAGGGTGCATCAACAAGAAAATTAAAACTCAGAAATAATAATTCTATAGTGCTCTGTGGTGATGGAAGGACATGGACCATGCTATGCAAGCAAAGCCAGTTTATTACACTAATCACCAGTATTTTTACTCTCTAAAGTCTGTACAAAATTTTCCACTCAGACCCCATTGCCTCTGTTCCCTTAACAACACAATCTTTTTTGGTTATCAAGTCCCTGTCACATTCTCTTGCACCAGCACTGTCCTTGTTACATCTTCTCTCATCAGTTAGAGTGACCAGATGTGATGTCTTCACTTTTGTTCTTGCCTTGAGTTTATCTCTCCCACGGCTTCCACTGTATCAGGGCCAGCAGGTCTGCAGCACTACCCAGCTTCTGTAGTTGTCTGATCTTCCACATTGCTGAGAGACAGAAAAGTGTGGAATTACAGGAGGGAATGAGAGAGTAAACAAATCAGTGATAAATAATGTCCTTTGTAAAGATGCAAAGGAAAGATGAACAGAGATGTATCAAATACCTAGCACTTGAAATTGAAACTCCTGCCCTGGTAGGAAACCACAGGTCTTGTTTACCAAGTTACAAAAATCCTGTGTGGGTAGTTCAAACAGGAAATGGGCTGATCAAAAGCAAAGATAGGGAAATATGTACAACAGAGATAATATGGATCAGCAAAACATTTTAAAGAAGTCAGCAGCAGAAAGTTAGCCCTACTTTGACATGAGATTCTGTAACATGAGATGATGTGAATCTCTTTAAAAAGAGATTGCTGTTGGTGCGGTGATGACGTCAAAAAAGCAAGTTGTAGTCCAGTAGGTAGCAGCAAAAACACAATGAAAGACATTTTGGTTGCAGTAGAAATGCTAAGAGACCATGATGTCACTGCAGTAGTAAACTTTTAAAAGTTGTTGAAAAAACCTAGGAAAAAATTGCCAAATCTTAACAAGAGGAAACATGGAGTTGTTAAAATATTAAAATGTAAGACTGAGAAAGTGTCCCTCTATGCTATAGGGGAGGTCATATGCAGTGGAATGCCATGCAAGATGACACAGAATTGGAGAAGAGCAGCCTCTGGACTCAGGCCCAGAAAACCAAATATTCATGCAAAAGAGCATCCTGAAAGAACACGTGCAATGACATGCTTTGCTCATCACCATCCTCATTGATTATTTTTTCAGATTGCTTGACATGGGCTTTAGGAATGCCTTGTGGAACTTCAGCTCTTACTCCATCATCACAGCCTTGCAGAGAGGGGTGGGTGGCTGCATCTGGGAGTCCATCTAAGTAAGAGGCTGGTTCACTTTGAACACTGGTGTGAAACAAGGCTACATTTGCTTTCTGGGGCTGTTTAGCATTATCATACATAGCTACTGTGTAGGCAGCACGAGCAGCAGCATTCTGTGTGGTGGGTTGCACATATCTTGGAAGCATAAATTGTGCTAGTAGCACTGCTTTACTGAGCCATAGACCTGAAAAAAACCTGTGAAGATGCATAACCTAGCAAAATAAGTAACTCAGACAGGATTCAAAATCAGTTATCAAAGCAAACATCCCTGAAAGCTTAATACCAAGCATCAAAGTCACACTAGAAAACAAAAATTCTGGGAAAGCAGAGCTTGCCAGTCCTGCCCATATCCCACTTCTGACTAATTAGGAAAGAACTGACAATAAAAATAGGAGAGTCTTCCACCACTCCTACTCATTTCAGCATATGGAAATTCAAGATATTCCATTCCAGATGAAAAAAAAGATTTTTTTACAATTATTATTTACATGTAATTACAATGCTAAAATAGATCCTGGAAAACAGAGACATCAAAGATGCTAGGGAAACTAGATGCCTTGAGAAAAAGTAAGTGCCTATGAAAAAGTCTGAATGTTGGTCTCTGTCTCAACACAGAGCTGAACTGCCCACCACCACCTCTCCTTCATTCCACCACAGCCAGCAGGGAGCATGGGATATAATTGCTGTGCATTCTCTGAATGACAACCCCCAGGAATTCCCCCAGAGATGATCCAGTGTGAAGTTGGTGTGTGAAGAAGACCCACCTCACAGGAGTGATGGTGATCAATCCCAACTGTGTGTGCCAGAAACAACAAAGAATGATGATAAGAAATGGAAGATGCTACCTTCCACACCAAGAATAACATAAGGGCTGCAAAGAGAATCCAATATATTCTGCACAAGTGCTTTGTTTGCTCTGCAAAGCAAAACTTGCATTAGCTAGCTTGCCACTGGAGGTAATAGTTGTGGACCTTACCAAAGGAGAGGAAAATAATGCTCTTGCTCCAGAGATGCAGAGTAGCTGCTGTCCAGGTGAAAGCACTGTACCAAGTACTTCAAGGAGCCAGGGAAAACCTCTTGCTGAGGCATCACTGTGTAATTGCTGCAGCCATGGTGGACTGGGGAGAAAGTCCACGTCAAGAACAGCTGGCAGGTGTGAGACTCAGGTATTTATGCCAGTGGAAATTACTTGATCCCTATATAAAGGGGGTTTGCCTTTCATGAATCTTCAAAGGTATCTAAAGTCTAATGGTACCGTTAGCAATGATGGTTTATTTTCATTACCTAGGCTGAATGAAAGATCTTTAATCAAAGTGTGTTGTATTAGAGAGAGTTCTGCTGTTTAACCATAAATATTTGATGTGCAATCTGGTATTGATCTGCAAGGTTAGTAATAGCTATAAAATAAATAGTTCTCTTTTTATTTACATTATCCACCAAGTTGTTTTTGCTTATTGAATTAGAACTTAGATTTGAGTGTGCTTTTTGAGGTGATTCCTTGTTGAAATAAGGGGGCACATTGAATACATTCAGGATATATTGTTTCTGCTACAATTCCCAGTCATTTTCTTAGCCAAGTTTTAACAAAAAAGCACTAAATCTATGCTTCTTTAGAAAAGTCAATCTCTACAGTCTGTTCTCAGCTTTCTTCTACATTTCTCGTAATATCAAGCCCACACACAGCCCAGATTCCTCAATGGTAGCTGGTGAAATTTTTCCACCTTCTAGCACTAAATATATTCCTATGTCCTGAGCAGCAGCCTGTGTCTGTGTTTTGAGCACAGACTGCTGTTATTTTAGATACCTGCCTCCATAAAGGAGCATCATTGTTTCTTACATGTCTTCATAATGAGAATTTTTTCATTACTTTCACAGAGGCTTAACCTCATTTCCAAAATGAGGTTGTTCTTGTTCTCCAAGTTAAATAACTAAATACAGATATGTGTGTGTGAGTGTGTGTGTGTGTGTGTGTAAAATGTTGGGAGTCTGTCCATCAAGATCCATATGTATTTATATGTATATAGTAGTTGAAGTAAAGAGCTTCAACCAGGAGGGACTCTTAAATGTGTGCCTTCTTCTTAAGCACCTACTGAAGAGATGTTTCACGTGTGTTTACACACTTTTCTGAATAGGGGTGCATCGAAGAACAGACTTATTTTCTGGAATCAAAACCTTGACTGAAACACCACTGCCTGGATCACCTGCTGCTTACAAGGCTGCCAGTAGCAAGGATAAAAACCATAGCTCACACTGGCCCCCCCAGTAATATAAGGACACATTGCATGTAATCACACAACATGTTGTTTCTCAGGTGAGACCGTGTGCTTTAGTAAACCAGCTTTATGCAGTGGGAGCATCAAGATGAAGGTCATGGGTCCCAGAACACAGCTGTGATGAAGCAAATCTACATTGTGACATTCAAATTTGTTATATAATTAGAGCATTCAATTATAGACTGAAAGACATACTTAGGCTGTATTAGAATATTCTCTGATGTAAATGAGGTTGGGTTAATTCCCTAACAGGCCGGGCAGTGACAAGAGGTGGAGATAAGCTCCCAGCACTAACTGGGGACAAAATTAAGCAAGTGGCATTCTTGCCTGCCCTTCCCTGCCTTGCCTTCTCCTGTGCCCTGGTCCTATAGCCATGAGAGCCCCTGCCACAGAGAACAACGGGCAATGTCCACCTTTTATTGTAATCTGCTAAGAAATGATTCCCCCTTTGGGCTCCAGCTACAGCCCTGCCCTGTGTAGGGCATTGGTTGGGTGGAGCAGCTGCAAGCACTGGGAGCAGCTAAGACTCTACAACACTTTCAGTAGTTTTCTTGGATTAACACTGGATTAATTTCATCTCTGAAACCAATAAGTTTTGATAGGAGACCTTGTTTCTCTAGGCTGATCTGGCAGGTTCAGCCATAGCTTACATAAGCTGGAACATTGAGGCTTGTTTCAAAAGAGAGAGGGAATGCAAGCCAAGACAGAAATACAGGCCCCTATTTTGCTTTGAAAAATATGATTAGGTTTCCATTTTCCTCTTAGGCAGCAATAAGCTACTCCTCTGAGTGAGCAAAGGTCCTTTATATTTTGGAGATATTTGAGGAAATTACCATGGCATTATAGTTCCATAAGTCACTTCCAAAATATTCTAGGTCTCACACAGAGGTGGAAAGAGTCTGTGACCAGACTGCATAGCCTAGAAACAACTGAGATTAAATGCAAGGGCAGCAGGCACAATGCCCAAAACAGATAAATCAGGGTGACTGCATAGTTACATTCTTGTTTTTCCACTGTATTAATAGAGAGGGTAAAATGAGCCTGTATAGCAAATACATGAAAAGACACATACTGGAAGAAATATTTATGTTGTATTAGCATATCTTCTGCTCTAAATGAGTTTGGGCTAATTACTGATCAGACCAAAATGGGATAAGCAGGGAGATAAGCTCTTAATATCATATTAGGAAAAATTAATTAAGAAGAATAAACATAATTTATTTGATTCTTCTCTTTCCTATTTCAATTGCTTTACTTAGCAATCTCAGTAATATTCTTTAACAAATTCTTTATTTATTTCCTTAAACAGGAAAAAAAAAAAGAAAACAAGCTGGAAAGAGATGAATTTTATCCTGGTTCCTCATTCTCCTCAGCAGATGAACAACTGCAGCATCAGCACAGATTTCTGCTACTTGAGTTAATGGAGTGCCACTACCAGTCACGGGTTGTCATCCTCTGAGTAAAGCACTCTCAGAAGAGGATTGCTGATGAGTGCTGGTGAGAAACATGAACTGAGGATTTGCTTGTTGGCTGCAATGGCAAGTAATTGGATAGATGTATATTCCAGATATAAGGTAATCCTCTGTGTCCCCTCCAGCCTCATGCCATCCTTGTCCTTTTTCTTTCCCCACTTCATTCCAGACCTCATCTTCTCCTACAGGAAGTCACAGTGGATCCCAGCTCCTGATCTCCCAGTCTGATGAGTTCTTTGCTCACTCCCCAGTATGACACTCTTTGTTTCCAATCTACTTCACTGGACTGCCCTAACTCCCCAGTTCCTTCTCATGATCCCATTCTCATCTAGAATAGGTTGGGTATCCAGTATCTCTGTCTGAGAAATTCTTCACAGTGCATTTGAACAGCTCTGTACTCTTGATTTGAGCATAGGTGTTGCTGGGACCCGAGGAAGGCAGACCCCTGCTTTTCTTTTGTTGATAGACCTCTTACAGCTCATGTCCACCTGTAGCAAATGGGATCTTTTAGGAAAGTGTTCTGTTGAAATCAAAGTCATCTTTATTAAACATGCACCATGACTTTTCATATACCTGTCACTGACACAAAAGCTGTCTTCTATCAGCTTTTAAGTCCTTACACCAAACTTGCAAGATGTAGGTTTTTTCACAGAAGACATCAGAATTCTTAACCATAGCATATTTTCCCCAAAAGCCTGTCAGACATGTCAGAGATGTCTGAGTTGTTTTACACTAGTTCCCCTTGAGAATGTGTGTCAAGTAAAAAGTCCTGAATGATAAAATATCATATTGTTTAGACAGGACAGCAGTATTAATGCATTTAATCTTATAAAAAGCATTCTATTATCTTTAGTGACCATTATACAGACTTTTATTCCTTAGAGAAGATAAGGAATGTCCTTGCAAACAAGAAAAATTAGATCCTGTTGTGCCAAGGCCTATGCTCTAAGTAGTTCAAGGTGACCAGTGTGCAGCTCAGACTGTTACATAAAACAATTTGCAAAGATCAGTGAAAATTAAACACAAAATGACAGCTTCTTCAAGAAAACAAGGCACAGTGAAAAGCCCCAAGGACTACACTGAACTCATGTCCAGTAAAGATAAAAAAAAAGTGATACTAGACTCAGTAGTACTCTTCCAGAATAGCTGAGAAAAGACTCTCAGTCAGGTGCAAGAAGTATGACAATGATTATGTGAGTGATTTTGATGAGATTTATTGCTAACACAGTATGTAAATATTGCCAATGCAATGTATAATATAGCAGGTCTGAAGGGCTATAACATGGACAGGTTCAGCTGGAAACCTGCAGGTTTGCAGAAAGCACAATTGCAAAGCAGCAAAGCACCCACAGAGCTACCTTAGGATTTTATCTCCACCTGTGGCTGGATCTGAGTTCACCTGTCCAAAGCTGAGTGTTCCCCTCCTCGTGCTGGTTGTGTCCTGCTGGGGTGGGATCCACCTGGAAGCTGCCCTGCAGCCTCAGGAGGTCAGTTTGCCCAGCTGGCCCAGTCTCCAGGAGCATTTTGTACCCTTTTGCAGGCCCATGGCTACCAAGATGAATCACAAGCATCACCACTCCCCCATCTCTGGAATGCATTAATTATGCAAGCATCCAGACACTTCCTCCTGCAATTCCCACCTGGTGTCCTTATCTTAGGACAGCTCATATCCAAGGACTGCATGGGAGAGGGGCTGGTGTGTGGAGGACACAGTCCAAGACCCGACTATTTTTTTGTCACTGTCACTGCAGCAAAGTTGATATAGTGGAGTAAACCATGCTAATGAGCAAAATCATGAGTGGTGGGCTATTCTGACTCCCTGGTGACCCAAATCTTGAGCTGCAAAGATGCTTAATTTGACTCGAACCGCAGAAAGATAGGTAGGCAGCAGAAGCACAACAGCCTGGCTTGTCCTTTTCCTTTCCCCCCTGGTTCTTTCCTTTTTCACATGTTTCCCTTCGATTTCTGTTTGAGAAAAATCTGCTTGAGATACTAAAGCTGTCCTTTGGAGAGCTGCTGTGATGTTGTTAATAAACATCCAAAAAGCTGTGTTAGAGACAGCAGGACATTGCTGCAATTTCCATGTTTCCGTGTGACCAACAGACAATATGCTGTCCTGAAGTCTTCTAGCAATGAATTTGCTGTTCAGTGCCAACACCAGAGAGGCTGAGTTCCCTTCCCCTGCAGCTCTTGAGCTGGCTTTGTCCCTCTCCCATGGGGCCCTGCCTCTCCAGGGAAGGACTGGGCTCTGTCAACAGCTCCAGTAGCATTTCCAGCCCATCTCAGTGAACTGAAAAACGCTCTTTTCTGAAATAGAAAACCCAATACTTTCTTTGTCTTTCTTGCTATATCTAAGCCTGTTAAACAATAGTGTTTTTCTCACACAGACTTTAAACAGTGAGTGCAAATTAAGTTTTAAAATGAAAGCCTGACTTTTCTGCATTCTAAATATTTTTATTCTTCTTTTCTCGTTATATTTTTCTATCTTTAACAAAGGGTTTTAAAGATTTCGTGTGATCCTTATTGCCACAGGAATAAACAAGCATTTGAAACATCAAGCCCTATACAAAGCTTGTTTAGCAATATAGTTTTGTTATAGTGACACAGGACCTTCAATTCATTTGACCCTCTGGGTCTGTTTGCTTTACTAAAATTTGACTCAGCAAGGTTAAATCCCCTTCTATCATTCTGCAAGACAACTCATTTTATATTTGGATACAAACCAATTCTCCACCAAAGCTGCATAATCAACTCCTGCCCTAACATTCCAGTTAGGGCTCATAGGGTCGAATGGAAAAAGAAATGGTGATAGTTGTATAGAAATATAATTTCTATGGGATGCTTAGTGAATATCAGAACAATAGATGGTGTATTAACTACTGTGTTTACCAACACTCTTCTCCCTTGGCATAGTTTATATATTTATGTAAGGAGATGGCAGTCTACCATCATTTTATTGTAAATTCTTGAGTGGATACCATGAAGTAATCTTGGTTTTTTCCAAATCGATTTTTACTTGATATTTGGGAAACTGTTCTGTAATGACAAGCTCTGGAACAAAATCTAAAAGACAGAGCATTTTCTGTATTTGAAATATTTCTCCATATGACTGCAAATAAGAAAATTATGGAAATATCTATTATCTTTTTATTCCATATTGTTCAATCAACATGTTTTTTTCTTCCCTCTTGATATAAAATCATGTGCAGATTTTATTTTGTCTTTGGTTCATTTTTATTATCAAACAAAGCAGAGCAAACAGTTGTTTAAGGATGTGCTGGAGCAAATAATTATATGTTATATTTATTTCCATGTTCAGGCTATGGAAGGCTAGCCAGGGATAAAAAAATTTTAAAAATTTTAANTTTTCTTCTCTCCTCCATTTTGTGTTAAACATTTGAATCCATGAAAAGCAGCCTATTACTGTAAGCCATAAAGCAGTTCTTTCCCTGTTTCAGAGAAATCTACTTGAAATGTGTGCAGCCTTTTTGATCTCCAGGCTCCTAGTCTGGGCAAACAGATGGAGTGTTTCTACCTGGGCTATTATTTTCTTTTTCTCTTCTCCCCTTTGAGCTAAGCCAGGCTCCCTGTGCAAGCCAAGAGGGAAGGACTTCTAACCCAACACACACCATTGTGTGGCTGAGCTGAGCAGATCACAGAAAGTTCCCAGTACTCTTCAGTCTCAATGCACCAGCTCTTATGGACCCCAAAGCATAGGTGCACATCTGCCTCATTTCCCTGCACTGCCTGATTACATTTCCAGCCTCTGCCCAGCTGGTGATGGCCACAGGACCACAGCCTGAAGAGGGAAAGTCTGTCCAAGAAAAGACCAACAAAGACCAAGGTATATATGAGAGGTATTTGTTGGTTGCTTCTAAGTCTGACTCACTCAATTTTCAGTGGCTTGCAATATCACTAACACAGTTTCTTTTTTCCACTACCTTGTTAAATGGAAGAGGCCCTTCTCTTTTATTTGAAACACTGGTTTTCTTCAGCTCCCTATATTTCCTCTAAAAGTCCTTAGGCATTTTTCTTAATATAACTCTGTGCCTCAGCTACTGCACCTCACAGGTAACCGTGTGAGAAGAGTGTGGTGTATCTGATATGACTCCTGCATGGCTCTGACCTGACACAGCCCTGTAATGCTACTGGGATGTGATTGCCACATAGCAGTGAGCACTGAGCTAGCACAACACTGGGGGGAAGTCTGAGAGGCTGCAAAGAATGCAGCAACTTTGGGAAAGTGTGGCAAAATGTGAGTAAAGGAATGGAAGGACTGAAATGGAATATTAACAGTAAATGCACTCAGGGAAAAAAAAATATCAGAGGGTGAAGGCTCCTACTCTCTGCAGACACTGGAAATAGATACTGACAGTGATAATAGATAATTGTTATTTTCATCTGTAATACAAAAGAATGTGCGTAAGAAAAATGAGGTAGGAAAATGAAAGGAACAGATTAACAAATGCACCTGAAACTCTGAAAGGTATTGGACTGGCATCATTCCAGTGGCAAGAGTGGGAATCATTAACTTGAGCTATTTAGCATTCATATCAGGGCAAAACTGTAGAAAACTACAGAACGGAAAAAATCTGTACGGGCCTATTGGATAACTATAAATTATTTAAAGCAACTTCTATCTTATCATTTACAAATCAGTGGGCAACTGATTATGCTGTTATGTAGTTTTATCATAGCTACCACCTTTATCAGGAAATGGTGGGGGGGTTTTAAGCTAATGTACATTTCTTTGGCCACTCCTATTTTGGTTGTTCAGTTTTTTTCTAGGGAAAGAGTTGTCATGTTCATTACTTGATGCAGCTGCTATTTAGATCTGGTTTTACATTAATTCTTCTCAGTTTGTCACTCACCTGTGATTAATCAAGCAGAAACTAAGAAATAAAATGTATTTTGTAAAGGTGAACTAAGGTTTCATTAACTGTGAAACTGTGGGTAGGAACACTGTGACAGACTGTCAGGAATTCCAACTTGGTCTAGTTCTAGCTACTTTGGTGGAGTTATGCTGAACCATATTTTCTGAGTATCTGAATTTTAAGTATCCTTGCTATGTTCTTTATAATGCAGTATAATCTCTGCAGGAGTAATAACTTGGGAAATTTTTGCTTTGCTCAATATCTGAAATGAAAATTGTGTCATTAGCTGTGAGCTGTCTCCCAGGGCAAAAATACACCTAGTTATTACTTGAGACCAGGAAAAAAATTGCAATATTCTCCTTATTTTAATCTTTTACTAGATGATGATAATAGCAAATTAGAAATTACTTCCGAGTTCCAACTTAATTTTAACATTTAGGATATCTGCCTGCTGCACATTTAAAATGATTTCCAATTCCAACAGTATGTGAGATATCTCAGTATTTGAGATCCCTCACAACAGGTCACTCACTTTCATGGGACAGGAAAATGTAATTTCTGTGCAAATGCAAACAGAGCTATAGACAGTTTTCCCCAGGGAAATATGTGATTGATACATGTGTATATATGTAAAATATAGATATGTATGTTTTATATACATGTGTGTGCATATCTATAAACTCAATCCAGTTGTGTTTAAGTCCAGAATATGTCTCTGATGTATGAACCATAATCCTTGATCCTATATCCTGAAATGTCAAATGGTACCCTCAAAAATATATTAAAATTCATTATACTCTAGACATATTACTAAAATGTTCCTTTGGGGTATGACTTGTTTGAATAGAAGTACGAGAAATAAATTAGGCAGTTATTTACTTACATAATGCCCACATTTCTATAGATTTATGAAGAAAACATCTGGATTGCTGCATTGCACAACTTCATAACACTGCAGTTAGATTTTCCCTTGTATTTACAGACTGGCTTATTTTAAAATCTATTCAAGCACTGGAAAATCATAAATATGCAGCTCCACAGATCTGGAGGTCAGGTTCCTATGACTGTAATTCATATCTTCCTTTGGTAAAGCCCTCCAATTTAGGGTCAAACTCTGCTTGCTTTTCTCATGTTTGATTTAGGATGGAAATACACATGAGTGAAGGAACAGGTTTTGTCAGAGTATTGTAAGGCTACACTGTGCTGACTGCTCCAAACATGAGCAAAAATAGGGACTAAGGTTGTAATCTAAGAGGGGCAGAATATGATAATGTTTGGTAGAAATATTTCTAAGAGGTCTATAAGCACATTCATGATTTTATAGGAAATCTAACTAAAATATGCCTGATATATGGCTATTTATCCCTCCTAACCTGGAGGCTTATAGTTGAAGCCTCATTTTGACTCCTTTATTAATATTAGAGTTTTTAAATAAAACAAGTCAACAGATATAAAAGTGGTACCACTCTTAACACCTTCATATTCTGATCATAAATTCAATTCAATTAAGAATCCTCCCTTTATTTTAAATCCAGAAGAGAGCATGACTGAGAAGCTGAAAAGTGGGCATCATGGTACCATCAATGCTCTATAACTCTCCTGTGATGGGGCACAGTAGAGCTGCCACTGGCATAGTCATTGATTTTTGAAGATTCTCTTTCCTGCAGCCAACTGAGGTATGATAACCCCCTCCCCCACCAAAAAACTGGAACACATAGCAGTGCTGTGTTCAGGGCATGACTGAACATTTGAGCAGCTGATGTGGTACCCCTTCATCCCTGGCACTGTTGCCAAAAAGGCTGTGTATCACATCATAACCCCAGGAAGGAATTTCTGTACAGCTGAAAATTGCATGTGGGAAAGCAAAGGCAAAGTGAATCTCACCTATCTCCCACCCTTCTCCCCCAGATATTACCCAAACAAAAAGATTTTTAGAAAGGAAATGCTCTTAGATGTTCAGCATTTGCCTGGATCCATAAACGTCTTGAGGTAACCAAGAGCAAAATGTGTGGGGTTTAGATATTATCTATCCAAAGTTCCAATATATATAATCTACTCCCTTTAATTTCATAATAATACCCTAAGAATTAATACCATAAATAGTTCCATGATCATGTAATCCCCTAAGAATTAATACCAAAAATAGTGATGGCAGAATGAACAAATTGGAGAGAAGCTTGGGATATCTCATCCCTTATGTCTTGGGGCTGAAATGATTCACACTGCCATGCCTCCTGTGGCAAAGAAGACTTTCATAGCTGAGAGGCCAGGTTAGAGCCCTGAAATTTCTGTGCAGCAGTCTTGAGATCTGTCCAGACACAGATGGTTGAAGGGTTCAGAAGGTATTATTCCAAATAACACAGTGCTATGTCTATCCACTGTGGCTGTTAACCAGGATTAAAGTGACTTGTTTATCCTTTATTTTGCTGTCCCACCATCTATTCAGGGCTATTCAGAGAAATTGTGCAATGAAACAGAAGAGTTGGTTTGGCTCCAGCTGACCCTGGTGCCTGTTGTCCAATGTGGGTTTGGTTTAGTTGTAGGGACAGCACTTGGGACACAATGAGAGAGAAACCTAAAATACTCAGAGGCTTTTGAAGAGCTGAACATTTTATTTACTAGCTAGTTACCACTGCAAATAAAAATTTTAGTGCCCAAGATAAGATTAATTTTATCTTTCTGCTAGGAAATTTGTAGCATATTCCTTTGACTTAAATTGATAGACTCCAAAATTTCTAACAAGCTTTGCTTCTTTGAAAACCAACTGTCTAAAAACAGCACCACGTGAAAGCAAACCAATCCTTCTTATTTTCCCTGTAGGTATAGTGAGAATCCTATCTCCAAACAACCTTAAAGAAAGTTTCCAATGCTACTTTTCTATTCTTGTTAGTTCAGCATAGGCAACAGTAAAGGCCTTGTTGACATTAGGCAAATGTGCAATGATGCAGCAAAATCAATTTAGTCACACTGATGCAAATCCCTCACACAGATGTAATGCCTGTGTGCAAAGTAGGGCATTTCTGAATATATACAATATTTAAAATGAAGTCAGAGAGACCCTATTCCTCCCAAGTGATTCCTTAATGTGATTCATATAGATGCCCCTGAAAGCCTAAGTTGAAAGAAAAGAACTTTCTGGTCAAAAATAAGGGTTTGTTAGGAGTACTGTTGGGAAAGAATATTATGACCTTTAAATTGCAAGTTGCAGTAGCTTAACAAATAGAGCAATTCTTTAAAAAAGACCCTTTGCCTTTAAACTGAGGATATTTGACCTTAAAATCACTAGGAAAAGAAATATGTGATTTCACAACTCCATTATATGGTTACTTTTCAGAACTGAAGTGAAAATTAATGTTTTTGGTCCTGGGCTGTTTTTAGTAATTTAATGTGATCTGCTGTCAACAAGTGGGAAAACAAACCTCTGATGCTCAATAAGACTAAGAGAACAAAATGTTACTGTGGGTATTCAGTTAAAGTTCTATGGGTAAAAAATGGCACAGCCTGTGAAG
>VZTT01032996.1:0-43503 GCA_013400855.1 Buphagus erythrorhynchus | reverse complement strand
TTATGAACAGGAGATAACTCTTCAGTTTTAAAAGTTGTTTCTAATTCAGGCTTAATTTGTACTACTGTGGAGGAAAGAGAATCATACTATCCACTCTCCCTCTTTCTGCTGTCACAGGAAAATTGTGCAAAGCACAGAGCCAGCCAACATCTCTTTTAATCCTAAACCAACAGCATTCAGATTGCAATTTGCAAGAAAAAAAAAAGCAAAAAAAAAGCCATAGAGGAATAACACCCATGGTAGCTCATCAGAATATTAAGGAGATTGGAGATTGTCAAAGCTCTGGAATCAGATGCTGAGTGTTCAGAGCTCCTGCCCAGCTCAGCTTCCAAGCAACAAACGTATCTGCATGTGTTGGAGAATAGATTTGCATTCATTGTTTCCTATATGCTGATGAAGGGAAAGATTAAAAAAACAAAAAAACAAAAAACAAGGTATTAACTCAGTAGCTATCCCTCATGGGTGCCAATATGTCACTTGCTTTGCTGGATATTTCAACCAGAGAAAAAGAACATCCTAAAAAGCTGCAAACCACTAACAGCTTTCACCTGCCATGCCTCTGGACCAGCATGGCCTCTTGTACCAAGCTTGCTTCCAACAAAAACAGCACCACCCCGCTTTCACCCAGAATCCTGCTAGCAAGAAACATGGAGAAATAGATGGTGTACCCAGAAAACTACTGGGTCACTCCAGGTGGCACCCCCACACTTGCTGAATTCTGCATTTTCTCCCCAATCACACACAGCTCCTTTAACCTCAGAGCCCTGGTAACGCTCAGCACAATGCCAGAGGTTGCCTTTTGAGACAAATTACTTCATTGCAGCTACTTTCAGCTGTATTTTTAGTCCCCAGACTCTTTCAGCACTCCATTTACAAGCATAACTCCACCTCACGTTTATACCAGCACACAAGCCCACAGCTGGTTAGACACAAGGCAACAAGAGAGGCAATGAGGATTCTGATTTACAACAGTGGGCTACAAGAATGTGTTTCTCCTCCAGTACCTTGCTACCTGCAGCACTGGTGAACATCTCTTGTAGTTCAAGTTCTCCATTCACCTTCTGGTAAAGGTTTTCCTGAGCGGGTTAAGGGCACTGTGCACCCAACCCCAGAAGAGCAAAGACAAGTTCAACTCCAGACCCTAAAGGGAGCTGAATGTCACCTTTGCTGAAATTCCTTTGACATCAACACACACAAAAACAATTTCCCTCATGGGAATTTCTGAATTGCTGTTCCAAGCAAAAACTGTGCAGTTAAAATTAACAGCATGCTCATTTTATAACAGAGACATACACACAAAGGTGGCTAGTCTTTGCTGGAAACCAAAAAGTCACCAAGGTTCCAAAAAAAGGACTGAAGTAGATTTTTCTTTTGGGTAACCAGTGTTTATACCAACTTGACACCCGACTCAAATGGAGCAGGGAGAACAGCAGCCAGTTTTACAAGATGATTATTACAAATGCTACATCCGCTTTGTGAAATTACAGGAGTGAATTCTTTTTTTTCAATGAGGTATTAATCCCCCCATAAGACTTAGTTAAATGTTACATATCTGCTAAAAACTGCACATGTGCATCGCACTAACTGTTTTTTAAGTGTCCCCACAAAGAAGTAAACACACACCTCCTGCCCAGATAAAAAGCAAAGGCACCACTAATTGAAGAGAGATACAGCTCAGCCTCGAACTGAATCACCACCAGTGGAAACTACAGAGAAAACCACAAGGAGCAACACACATGAAGAAGACTCCAGAATGAGTAAAAGTATTAAGAACTGGGATGTTGCTTCCTCCAGCTGTACAAGTGCTTACATAATAAGCACATGACATACTACAGGGCCCTGCAAGGACAAGAGGCCAGCACAATGTCCCTAGGAGTCACAACAGGGCTGGCCAGTTCCATCACGAGTAATGAGAGCTCCAAGGAAATACAGGGATTTCCTTCCCTAATTCTCCAAACACCCGCCTCCAGGATCTCAAAATGGTCAGCAAGAGAACTTAGTAAGGAAAGTACCCAAGAGTCAGTCACGTCATCTATCCTGGGTGTAAGCAGAAGGCCACTCAGGCTGGTCCAAATTTTCATCCACCAGTATTAAAAACTCGCTAGTGAGCTTCCAGCATTTCTCATGGAAGGCAGTTCCTTTTGGAAGGGAATGAAAAAAGCAACCCTTAAGTGGTGAAAGTAGGTCACAAAGAAGCCATGTCAATAAAGTTTGGAAACAAAACAGGAAGGGATACTGTGTCAGCTATAGAATTGAGTGGTTATTATAAATGGAAACCAAAAGTACAGCAAGAACATCTCAATTGGTAAACTGCTGAAAAAAATTAACTGCACTCCAAGTGATACACTACAGCTTTTCCTCTGTAAGTCTCCTCCAAAGCTACTCTAAGTTTTAATCTTAACTGCAAGCTTTTTAGACAGAACTCGTGATAACCCTTCTGAATCCCATCAACAACAACAGCAGTCTTGACAGCAAAGATTTACGGTGTTGGGTATCAACCTCCCAACACCCCTCTGTCACCATAGCTTTCATTTGAGATTCATCTCAAAGGTTTTTTAGAGCCATCCAGGTAGAGACTGATCTGCAAACAGATGTGGTGGTTATGTTTTACAACAGGATGGATATGTCAGCCAAGAGATCTCATGGCCTGGCCAGCAGATACCTGTGATAATCATGCAGAGATGTAAAAGGTCAACAGCCTGAACACACAGAAAACTAGGTCCCAGCAGTCCACTCTGACCCGTTTTTCCCCCCCCAGAATTAAGTGAAACATCAAAGCTAATGTAACCTGTAATCAGAGCAAGTATTTTCTCAGCACAGTAGACGCAGGTTGATTTAATTCTTGGCACCTGTTTATAGGAACACCTACCTGCTCATAGGGGAAACTACCTCAACTCCTACCAGAGCACTTGCTGTGTCCAGGGCTGTCTGGTTTCCAACCCGTTCTGAGAAGAGATTTGGACCACTGCAAAGAAAACAGTTACTGTCTCTTGATACTAACAGCTATTGCTCTTCAAATTTTTCATAAAGACAGGGATAATGATCTATTTTTATAAAAATGTGTAAGTCAAAATATAGGACTAAGGAGAAAGCCTCCTTCTAGTTGCTTATGTATAATTCACAGTTGCTTACTGGCTCACATATGTAGTAATTACAGAAGACCAGTATTATATCACCATTATATATAAGCAGGAGGTTAAAGGTGCCAAGAGAGCCATTAAACCCAAATTACCAAAAATGTACAATTTGAGATAACTTGCCAAACACCCTGCTGAAGTCAGGATCCAGATAAATTTGAGACATGATGATTCAGGTAAATGCTGCTCTCACAGCAAACATATATTTATCATTGACAGCCACATTGCATTTTCAGACAGTTTTGTATTTTCATCCTTTTCTGGTTTTTAACACAGAAAAAACAACGTATTCTGATAAAATAAAATAGCAGAAAGCAAGTTGTGCCAGAATTGTGAAGATTATTGCCCTTTCATTTTATCAAACCACTTAGGTTTTAAACTATTATTGCTGCATTCTTCTCAAAATTTTTCCAGCAAAGTTTCAGACATATTTTGACTTTTACAACATACAAATTCCCCATTTCCAGCACTGATCTGGAATTAAAAAAATACTTGTTTCCTTCTTATCATCCCTTCTTTTATCCTACACATTCATCATTTCTGCAAACAGAGGCCGTTTACTTCACATTCCTAAGTTAAAAAAAAAAAGAAATTAGAGCGGAAAATGCTTAACTTCCATCTGTAAAGCTTGTCTAGGCTGAAAAAAAAAAGAGGTTTTCTTCCTAATTTGATTTAATGGTTATAATGATTTAATGGCTATAAATTGAGAAATTAGTAACTACAGGAATCAAAATGAGGAGAGTTGAATTAGAAATGGCCTCAGTTCACACTGCTCTGACAGTATGTACAGAGTTGGACATGAACAACTACAGGAGCTTCTTTAAGCAGAGGAGTCGCCAGCCAAGGGTATGTGAAAGCAAACTGACATAAATATTTATGGCAAGACCATAAAACTTTTTTTGCTACTTCGCTATATGGGATATAAAACTCATTATCTCTAGGGAGTTGAGGCTGTTTGAAAACTTCAGTGAGCAAGGCCTTAGCTAATGGAAGGAGTTAAGGAAGGACCTCATGAAATCCATTCAACAGGGTAATCAATCACCCCACACCTCACTGACATCCTAAGCAAGTGCTGCCAGAGAGCAAGAGAGAAAGGGACCCCCATAAACCAATGCTGTTTAGAAGATAAATCTTCTCAAAACTGGTTTAGAAGGATGTTGGTTTCTTTCCTGACTTATTTTCCAGGATACCTATCAACTACCCACCATCCTGACCAAAAAAAGATGGAAAATAATTACAGAAACATACCTCAAAATAGGAAATACTTAGTATTATTTGACGAGGAAGTCTAATGATTTCCTAGCAAGTGTAGAGCACATTGTGGTTTTGGTGTGTGATGTACATGTTCCAGATATTTAAGCAAGTAGGAAACGCAGCAAAAGCAGCAGCTTGTCTGTACAGCTTGAGGTATAAACTCATAATGTAAATAAACATCTGTTCAGGAAGCATTTTGTCTCCTCTTTTTTCCTAGAGCCTGCACTGCACTTTACTCCTAAAATAAAATACCTAACTAACATGGAAAACTACTATGGATCAGTCAAGTGTTGGCAAAGCCAACCAAACTTGTGTTACACACTGGCACCGGGTCCCAAATGCCACGGGAAGCATGTTGGAGCTCAAAGTGGTTAAACCATTGTTCTATGGTTTTCCAGTTTTGATCTGTGATATATTTTATTCCCTCAGTCAGCACTGAAGAGTTACCTACCTGAAATTAATGACTTAGGCACCACCCAGCCCTGCTTACAAATTAGGAAAAGCTAATGCATGCTGGCTATCCAAACAGCTTCCTAACAGTGGTCCAGCCTGCTATCACTGCAATAAGACAAGTTTATTCCATTCTGAAGTTCAACAAAACTTTACCTTTGGCTTTCTGGGGAGTCAAAAAAAAAAAAAAAAAAGGCAAGCAGATGTAATCACCTGAATGAAAGTCCCCCCCTCTGAAAGCATCTTGCCCTGCTGACCTACAGATCTGATAGCTAATAGGGTATTTGAGAGGATTATTAATAGTTACAGAGGATCCAAGTAAAGCAGCAGGCTTAGAGACACCCAAAACACAAAGCGGTGCAACCCAAGGCATGCAAGCAAAGCACTGTAGGTATCTCAGGAGATCTGGCTTCTGTTGCCAAGTTTCTTGTATGTCCTTGGACAAGTTATCTGACCTATTTCTGCCTCATTTCCTCACCTTCTCAGCTCAGAGCAACCCTCTCAAATAAAACCATTAATGCTTTGGATGCACTCACACAGTAAGGCAATGAATGGTGCAAGTAAGTGAAACTGATCCTTCCTCCTTTAACCCTGATGGAATTGTTAATAAAGCAGTCACCATTTGTCAAGACAAAATTGAACGGAAAACTGTAGCAAAGCGATCATTTAATTTCTAAATGAGATTCAAGGACTGCATTCAGCCCTCCCAGCCACTGCTGCTTTGCACACATTTTCCTGGAACCCTCATAGCACACACTGTGCTGAGTAGTGCAGCATCTGTCCCCTATATTGTTGAGACCAGTATCAGTGCACTAAAGTCAGCTAAATGAGGGTGTGAATTACCTCCGCTTATCTCAAGCCAATCCACTGACTCAAGTAATGAGATCCTGAAAAAAGCAAGCAGGTTTTTAACTCTGTCATGCAAGAATCAAACGTGGAGTAGAAATCCCTCCAGAAGTGCCAAACCCACCAATAATTCCTCGAAGCCCTTACTAGCAAAGGATGATGCATATCCCAAGAGGAGAAATGTAGTTATGCTGTTATATTCCATGTAGTAACTTCGAGTTCCTCTGTGAGGGATCCCCCAAAAAGCGGATGTGTCATAAATTTCCAGGCTTTCCAACTTACTCAGCCTAACCCTGAAGAGTGCTATTCCAGAGCTGGGGAATATCAGAGCTCTCTAAGGAGGGCATGAAGCTGCTGTTGGTGCAGTTTGGCTCACTGCCATTCGGTGCTTGTCCCACAGACTCCTCTGCTTTAAGTTTCCTCCCTTTCCCGGCACAAAACATCTCCTGAAGCCCTAGAAGGTGGGGCAGTGAGCATCCAGCGTTTGTTACATCATGTTAGGTAGACATAATAGACAGAAAATGTTTATTCCTAGGAAGTTTTGTCTCCTAGTTGGAAATCTTAAATCAAAATCCAAGTAATCTTCCTCTTTTTCAATATCCTGCCTCCCAGTACCTTGCTTCAATTCCCTGCTACCAGAGTTAAGAAAGCTTTCTCAGATTGAATGCTAGAGTATCTGTGGTCTACCTGAAGGAATTTTCCAGGCTCTTTTCATGCCATCCAGATTGAGAACAGGATCTAGGTGAAGAGGTTCTGCTGAATCTCTTGGACTGTTACTGTGAAAGCCTAACGCTGGGAGAGATTAAGTCTGAGATCATTTTTAGTCACAAATTCCTCAACACTTCTCTTCCTCTCATCACAGTACCGATTTCCATTCCCACACCTCCTTGGAAGCTGGGACTGAATACACACAATCCCTTCCCAGCTCCTGATACTCCACCGTGTAATCTTCCATCCACTTTCAAACACATTTGCCATTTTTCCATGTTTGCTATATCCTTTATTCTCTGGTCCTGGCTACAAATTCCAAAAGACAAGCAAAGCAGCCTCTGTCTATATGGCACCAAGCGCATCTACAGTGCAGCACTGTGCAAATAAAATTCATTATCTTAAGACAGAAGAAATCGGGGTATTTTCAATTAAACCATTAATATCCAAGAATGCAGACACAGCACTAGAGGAAGAGAAAAGGTGCCTCCAAGTTTTAATCAAGCAGAAACGCACAGAGAAGCATATGCATTCTTATGCAAATCCACACCAGACGCATCTCACATCTGCTGAAATGGGTGTCGTTTTCCCACAGACTGCAGAATTAATGTGTTTAACTGCCTGCCAGTGCTTGCAGTGTAAGAGCTAATTTCTAATGGGGTATTCCCAGTTGGAAAAAAAAATCCCTTTAGATAATAAAGGATCTAAATCCAGGACTTGGTTTTACATTTACTTAAGTGCAAAGACCCCTTCACCTCCAAGAGCTTATTACTTGCACTACTCCAACTCATTTTACAATTAAAAATAATCCTGACTCTTGGAGAAGAGCCTTTCTACATTTTTGTGACCTTTTTAAACCCTATTAAAGAGAATTAACAAATGCTATTCCTTCCTGATCACTTTTATTAAAGCTTTCTAAGATAGGAGGGTGGCAAAACACACAAAGGGCTTTGAGAGAATTTTACAAACCAAAATGCAGCAATACTTCTTTTCACTTGGTTACTTTCTTTGCAGACACAATTTGTATTTCCATGATTGCTATGTGTCTTCACAGAGGATTCGAAAGAATTCAGATGAGAGCTTAACTTCTGACCCTGAGGCTAAAAAGGCATGTATGTCAGAAAATACTGAAGTCTCAGCTATTTTTTATAAAAACCTATAAATACCAGTTAAAAGGAATCCATGATCTCATAATAAGTCAACAGGTCACAGCTATGCTCTTCTTATCTTCCCCTTTTTTCCCCTATTGTTTAAAAATAGGAAACAGCACCACATGAAAATGTTCAGCCAGAGATAAATCGTGTGACTGAAATACAGGAGTCAGGAAACCAGTGTTTTAAAATAATGTCATCCTCATTTTCCCCAGCATACTCCAGTATTGTTGATGCCTCCAAATGTTTAAGTGACTTAATAAATTAGTAACCTAGGCAACACTAGCAACAACACAGCCAGCTGAAAGAGTCCAGCTAAAAACTCCCCCAAAATTTTTAGAACTTCATTTATATATAAATTCCTGTCAGTGTTCCTTAAAAAGAAGAAAGACAAACAGTTTTAATGTCAAAGGGCTGATTCTGCAATAAGATTTCAGAGTAAAGCAACCAAGGAGAAAACAGGCTGTGTCCAGCCCTCAGCTCCACTCCAAGTCACCTCTGCACAGGAGAACAAGGCAGGGAAGATCTGTAATTTATGCCCTGCATGCTTGTAAGAATTCCCTGGAGTCAAAAAGCGATATTAGAAGAGCTGTCATAGAGCAGGCATGAGCAAATCACCTGTAAGAGCACTTCTCTCATCTTTTGATATTTCCTCCTGCTGGCTGGCAAGGGAAAGCAGCATCTCTGCCCACAGCACACTTTTCATCTGTAGCAAACAGTCACTTAAAACCCTGGTTTTGATTAAACTCTGCCTTTTACAATGAGTCTCCAACTAAAATTCATTATTACCTATCATTTCAACAAAACTAACAAAAGCTTTATGCTGTCGGTATCCAACGTCTGTCCCTCATTTGATACCTGAAGGCTATGATAAGGTCAAATATCACCACAGCAGGCATTATCCAAAATACTCAGGAAATGACATTACCTGGCCCAACAAGGTTTATCTTCAAGCCTGCTTTTGCACCAACTTTCTGGTCGAGTTAAAAATAAGCCTATTGATCAAAAGGGAAAGGAACACTCGTGAACACTGACCTCCTCTCTTTTCCAACACAAGACTGGTTGCACAGATGCCGTGCAGCTCTCCAAGGGTCTCAGCCACACCGTCACCTTATCTCCTGTTAAGTCCTTCCTAAAAGCAAATGTTCTCCTGCAAGGAATTGCAGCTCCATACCCACTCAGAAAGGCAGTGGTATACAAACCCCAGCCCAGCTGTCTGTCTGTACATGTCTCAAGTAGGAGAAAATCCTCAGTAACAGCCATCTCACCTATCTGATTTCCTCGCTGCCTGGCTATGAGGGTTTTTTTTTTGGTTTTTACATTAACTACACCGTTCCCACCTCTCCCTTGTTAGACGGCCTCTAGAGTACTTTGTAACTGAGCTTGTGGAGATGAGTGATAAGGTTTGGAAGCGGAGAGGACCGGGATCCCCCTCGCGTGTTTCGGGCATCCTTGCCAGGTCCTGCACCACCGCAATGAAGATGCCGCCACCTGGTGGGACCTGTTCGGGCTCGGGTGGAAGCCGGGGGGCAGGCAGGACCCCGGGCAGGGAGGGTGGTGGCTCACACTCCCCATCCCCGCATGCATATCTCGGAAAAAAGCCGGCCAGCAGCATGAGCAGGGCTGGAAGGAAAGGATCTGCTGACAAGAAGATGCTACTTGTCACCAAAGCCTGTTGGTATTCATCCAAAGCAAGATGGTTTGGAAATGGATAATCTGTGCATTTTTAGATGCGACTGCAAACAGTGGAATAAAACGAGAATATAAAAATAAAAGAAAAGGTAAATATATAAAAAAGCTACTTACAAAGTCGTAGCGAGGCAGGCTGTAAAGAACCAGAAACCCCTCAAAACAGAGTTGAAATCATTGATCTAAAAGAGCTAAACAAGGCAGACAACAAACTGCTGGAATGGACAGCTCACAGAAATTGGGTTTTTGAACTGAATTTCACATGATTAGGAGATGCTTCTGCTCAGTGCCCAAGCCACAGCTATTTTTTAATCTCTGCATGACACCACGTACATTACCATGGCTTCAGTCCTGAGCATGGGACTGGTATTTTCTGAGGGCCAATACTTAAAAGCCTGGAACTCAGGTTTGAAGCAGCCAAGAGATGTTTCTGTCTGGTTGAACAGGATCTAGGGTCTAATTTTTTCTGGAGTTAGAGCCAGTGAAGCTCTGCCTGCTGACTGATATCCATGAAAAGGCATGGAGCCCGTCTAGTGTATGCTTGAAGAGCCTTCTCCTTCTGCCAGGAGAAAGCGGGGCAAGGAGGGTCATTCCAGCAGCGAGGAATGTCTCCAGACTGCCTGCAGGATTAGAGGACAAGGTGATGAAAGAGTCCACATCCCACCTGCACTGGAGTTTGTGCAATTATCATCATGTTTTAGCACTGCTGCTAAAAGAGAAAGACATTTCCTAGTCCAGATAAGGCCCCAGAGCAACAATGTCTGTTCGCAGGATGAGCATTTAAGAATAGACTCTTCCCTGTGCTATTCTTTACATATTTCAGCATCTCTTCTTTTTCAATCTTAGCACAGGAGCTTTTGCAGTGAGCTTGTAGCAGGCATATCATCAATGAATCCGACAAGCCCATCACAGAAGTTTGCAACGCCTTTAGACACAGACCATACATCAGGCAAAAACTGATTCTACCCCCATCACATGCAACATTTAACATCAATGCTGTGATGCTGACTTTAGGATTCATTCCAGCAAAATCCATGGATGTTCAGTCAGCCACACTAGGCAATGTAATTGCTCTGTTTTCACAGTTAGCACTGAAAATGCTGTCTATTCAGTTATTGCCCTGCCTCCTCCTCACAAAACCTGTTTCAAAAAGCAGAGCAAAAGACCTTGAAACATGTGTGGATGCTTTCAAAAGTCAGTTATCACTTTTAGAGAGAGGGAAAAAAATAAAAAGAATCATAGCATTAATCCAGGCAAGATACCTCCCACCTCCTACCCCTTGCACACAAGCCACAAGTCTGAATAGAAGCCCTCACCCAGAACACGTCGATACATATTTTACAGAAACATTAGTTGTGTGTCAAAAACCAGTTCTTGGAAACATCATTTAACAGCACTCACATGATTTGTGTTTCACGAGCAATTAAACCTATCACTCTGACAAGCAAATCTGCTGCTCCTGTCCACTATTCAAACAACAGGTTAGAGGAAACTAATTATATTTCAAACTCCATCCGTGGGTAAGGAAACTGTATTTCCATGATAATGTCTTGGCTAATTCACTTAAGCAGAAGCTGCTGAACCTCCAGAACGCAGAATGAAACAGCCACCCTTGGAACTAGTGCAGCTAAGGCAGGAAATGCAAAAATAGCCAGACTGCGATTTAGATCTCATAGTGAAGTCAGACAAGACCTCAGTGTCACACTGAAATCACATCCCAGACATTGTAAAGTCCTACTGTATTCACATCACTGTCATACTGCTGGCAAGCCACAGAGACCAGCAATGATGGGACTTTACTGCTAAATTCTTTTCTCTGTGCTAACAGACAAAGTTTTACAGGCTCTGCAACCAGACCAGCTCCCCTCACGGCAGTAATTACTTCTTTGGACAGAGACAAAGTGGATAGCACACCACTGCCAAGTAGAGATGCACAGAAATAAACAGCAGTCTGTTTTTAAGTGGCTGCTGAGCTCTTTTTCTTTAAAATACATGTTTTCAATACCAGGGACACTTTTCAGACAGACACCTCTCATTGGGAACAACTCCCCTACACAGCGGTTCATGATCACAGAGACGTGTGGAAAAGAAATACAGTGACGTCAAAAGCTGTATTTCTTGCCATGCCAGAAAACACTTCTCCACTTTTCATGTGCTCGATATTCCTTCCCTCCCCCAGCCATTCATGGTGAAATAATTAGTGTTAGTGTTCTCATTGTTTATCAGACAATAAACTGCTCCTGTTTTCTTTCGCTATGCTGCTGTGGTTCCTCAAACAACTGTGCAAGGCTTTACTTTTAATCCTATGAATAACACTTGTCACTCATAGGTTTGTAACCCATATTTAGCTGTGCGCAAACATGGCACAGTTTCAGCTTGATTCACTGTCCGCAAACTTCTCCAGATGTGCTCGTGCAAGAAAAAAAAAAGGCTAATAACCAGGAGGAAACAAACAAATACTAGCTAATCTGATTGCAGTTTCTTGGGGAAGGAGAGAAGACACTACCACATCAGATTCTTTATGAGCGAGAGGGATAATGAGTTATTTTTAAACACAGACTATGAATAATTAGTTATTATCCTTGGGCTATGAGATGTATTTTCATGTGCTTGAAGTGTATGCTGATTTTTATAGCCTGTGAGCTAGCTGGGCCCTGTCACGGAATTTTTTCCCATTTATCTACATGTTAGTGTCAAACTACAAGCACATCACAACATATGACTTTATCAACAAGTTCCTCACTGTGGCTAATTTTGAAACCACATTCCTGCTTCCACTCATGGAAGATACAACTTTGGGTAACAATCAGATAGGCTGGTGCCAGACATCCTCTTCTTAAGCACATTCTCATTTTACCTTTAGAAAGTAATCTCAACAAACAAACAATCTGAACGCAAACTGCTTTCTTTGGAATTCCTCTCAACAATAGCAAAGATATTTTTGCATAAGGCTGCATTTTATAGTCTCAGCTAGGATTAATGGAAGCAAGGTAGGCAAGAAGCAGCAAGCTAAACACAGTGCAAACTACTAAAAATCCCAAACTTCTATTGCAATTAATTGTGCTAAGTATAACTTTGCTCATTGATGCACCAGACAGAAAGCAGACAGACAACCTCATCCCACCAGCTTTTCAAGCTTCCAAAATAAACACAAAGGTCTTTGAACAGACCATGCTCTCCAGAAAACCTGCAGCCTGATCTTCCTCATTTGGTATGTGTGAAGGCTCAGGCTGGTGGTACTCACAATAATTACCTGCCATCAGCCAAGAAAAGCAGCAGAGTTGTTGCAGATAACTTATTCTTGTCATTGCTGTGTTTCAGAATAAAGCAACCAGTAACAGATCAATGACACAGAGAGCATTTGCTTCCAGTTTTACAGGTCAGGAAAAACCTGGAGAATCTCATTGGGATTCAGGAGAGGGGAGGAAAACAAAAGGGACAATCACCATAAGACATCTAAAAAAGTACCAATAAAAGAGTGTTTATACAGATTCTCCATAATCATAGAAACATGGAATTGTTTGGGTTGGAAGGAACCTTAAAGATGGTTTTGCTCCAACACCCTCCACTAGACCAGGTTGCTCCAAGCCCCATCCAACCTGGCCTTGAACATTTCCAGGGAGGGGACAAGAATAATAAGATCAGACAAAGGTAATGTGCACACACCACAACTGGTGCCTTTTCAAGGCTGGACCATCAAATTTGTTACAGGAGGGAAAACAAAATAATGCCTGCAGTGCTCTTCACTCTTAAACGTGGGAGTAATTATCCACAGATTACCAAGACAAACAAGAGGGAGAGACAAGGAAAAGATAAAACAGAATTTCCACTATTTAGGTGCTGATCGAGAGATTAAATCCGACTGCACTTCAGCTGGGAGCCTAAACAAACCAGAGGCCTGGCCACATAAATCAAGCTAATTTTAAAAGGTTACATACCAGGGAGAGTTTGACAAAGAAGGGGAAACAACCCCGCGTCCTGTACTGCTAAAGATCTTAACATCATTTTTATAAATTATGAAGGTGTCAATGTAACACAGACCAGTAAGTCTGTGGCGACGGGACCCATGGCATCAGCACCTCCCAGGCCTTAAGCAGCTCATTAATACTAATTAGATCCGGGAGTGCTCAGCCCTGCCGGCACCCGCATCCCAGGCGCACATCCTGGGACTCCGGGCACACAAAAGCTTTGGACGCGGATCCCGACACCGGAGCATCCTGCGCCTCGGGAGAGGGGAAGGCGTGGCGCGGGGTGAACCCCTGGGCTCCGGGAACGGGGCGGGGAGGGGGAGGCAAGGAGCCGCGGGGAATTGGGAGCTTCGGCAGCGGGGAAAAAAAGAAAGGGAGAAAGAAGTTGGGGCCGGGAAGTTTTCCGCCGCTCCCCGCCCCGGCGCCCCTCACCGTAGACGCGGACCCAGCCCTGCTGCTGGCAGACCGACTCCCGCAGGACGCGGTCCAGCGCGCCGCCCGCCTCCAGCTCCTCCGAGCCCGGCTCCGGCTCCACGAAGGGCTCTGCTGCCCATGCCGCCGGCTCTGCCGCCGCTCCTGCGGCCGCCTCCATGCTGCCGTGGGGACGAGGAGGCGCCGCCGCCGCCCGCGCTGCGCCCCGGCCCCGCTTCGCCTCAGTGCGGCTCCATCCCTCCCTTCCCGGGCCCGCCCCTTCCCCGCCCTCCGCGTCAGCGCGGGCGGAGCCGCAGCGCCCCGCCCCTGGCCTGAGGGGGACGGCGGGAGGCTCTGCTCCTGCTGCCCTCGGAGCCGCCGGCTGCTGTTGCCGCGGCCCCCGCCTCACGCAGGGGCCGCCTTCCCGCGCGGGGCTTCGCGTGGCTGCCCCGGAGGGGACTCAGGATGGTTCCTCCCCTCGGCCCCGCCGGGAGAGCGGCGGGAAGGGGAGTCGCGGCTCGGGAGAGGCGTCCCGCAGGAATACAAATCGGGATAATCCGGCTTGGGCCCGCATTCCTCTCACAGCGGCCCGCTCTCCCAGTTACGCCGCAGCAATGCGAGGCTGATGGGTTTAGTCTCAAACAGCGGCTGCCGTGGGATTCCCCAGGCTCAGACCTGCGCTCGCACGCCTGACCGAGACTTATAAATCTTTCATGCACTCACACAGGCTGTTTCTCAGGTACACGAGGAGATGTGCTGCGGGGAAAAGAGGACAACTGGCTTGGTTAAATGCATTTCATTTAGGGGACTTAGGGGCTGGTTTGTCCTGAATGTCTGTTTACTCGCCTCCCCCAGCACAATAAAGATGTGAATAAAGCATGCATCCAGCAGTGTCTTTTAAATCGTGGCATTGTGACTTGAATTTGCAGGGAACATGGGCAGAGGGGTTCAGCCTTGGGTTCCATCCCTGTAATCTCTTGGACTGAGTCTGCGCCTGTCTATGATCAATATGAGCTGCGTGGGTTCACTCAAGCGCTCGGATCCAGTCATTATCTCCATTAGCACAGGCTGTTTCCAAGGGCTCACCTCTGTACACAAATTAAAGGCACTAACAATTTCTTCTTTATTGAAAGAGCAGGTGATTTAGTGTGGACCTGTAGCAGTTATGCTGCCATAAAGCTGCTTTAAAGTAGATAACAGCTCCCACACCTTCTAACCACGCTTCTGTCATCTTGTTTTGTTTTGCACCAGAGCAGAATAGAGTTTACCCAGCAAGTTGTGGCTGAAGAACAGTAACTTCACTTAGAAAAGGACTATAACTCTCTAAGCTCTGCAGCTTGACAGGTCCCGGTCATGAAGGTGTGTCTTAGAAGATCCTAAAAGCTCCTCTTGGGAGCTGAGGACTTCACTGCAAAGTGGCAGTGAACAGTGCCCTCCCGATCCAAGTGAGTTGGAGTCTCCTCACACCATATAGTCGTGTCTGCAATGGAAGCTGGATTAACTGTTTCAGTGGAGGAAAAAAGTCCTGCCAGCCCCATGATTAATTGATGAAACCTAATTTCTGTGAATTTCTGTCTCATGCTTGACTGAAAGCTTGACCTGAATCTCGCCCTACAATTGGGTCATTCTCTACCCAACTGGGAGAGAACAGGATGAGTTCTGCCATGGTGGACATATGCACCCTGCTGCGATTTCCAGGCTGAGTTAGCAAATGATGAAACCTTCTTCCAAATGTTAGGTTGTTTGGTGTTTGGCAGAGCTGGTGTAGTCCAGTTTCCTACAGATTCATACCTGATATCTGGCAGAGGGTGGACACCCTCAGTGAAGAGGCTTGTAGGATCTCACTGCGCCAGGATTAGCTCTTGGACCTTTATCCCTCTGTTTGTTTTGTTTAAAACAAACCAGTGAGTTTGGCGCTTCCTGAGGTTGTAGGAGGTAATAAACAAGACCAGGGGAAAGAGTTCCCAGTGAGTTTAATGGTGTCAGCCTTGATTCTTTGGGAAAAAAATGATTTTAAAACTTCCCTTTTAACCATGAAGAATTAAACCAGGATGAAATCTGGCAAGATTTGACCCTCTACCACTGTGACAGGGGTGATTCTGCACAGAAGCAGCACAGCTGGGACACCCAGTAACATTTCCTTTCTCCTTCCCACCCTAAAACATGTTCTGCAGCATGATTTCTGAAGTTCTGAGAATTGAGGGTGTGTGGGATACTCTTCCAGAGCAGACATCTGCATAAATTGCCATAATAATACTGTAAAGCAGTAGGAAAAGCAGTTTTTGCCTCTGACATGCTCTCAGCCCCTGCTCATTCCCAATGCTCCTGATAATATAAAATGTACATATTCTCCCAGCTTATCATTTAGTGGCCATAATCCAATAAACTCCTCAAGGCTTTCCCCTCCTACTCTCCCCATAGCTCCCTTCTTGCTGCCAGCCTCCCAGACGGACATCCCCATCCCTCACTTGAGCCTGGGCTCTTTCCCTGCTGCAGGAAACTCGCACAAGCAGACATGGGGGAAAAGGGGGATGAAGCTGTTTAGAGAAGCAGGAGAGGAGCTGGCACATTGTGAGGGAAGGATGTGGCTGCTAAGCTTCTGCCAAAAGTGGAATTTAAAAAAAGCTGCTGCACAATCCTGGGACGATGTTTATGCAGGAGCAGCGCAAGACAGCAGCAACTGGTTCTCATCAAGTGAGGACTGGTTGTATCTGCAAGTATGATCAAGCCATCCTAACAGCAAGGTCTGGAAGGACTGGCTAGTGTGGTTTCGGAAATTCACATGGCAGCAGAAGACAAAAATCCATTCTCCAGCCTTTTTTCATGGGGTTCAGGACAATATAAACAATAATAAAGAGCAGAGATAACTAAAATAGGAAGGCTGGTTTTGTGGGCATGACAGGAGCAAAAATAGATATATTTTATAAATAAAGATGTCCTGGAAACCAGAGACTCCCAAGTTTCATGCTCACCAGTTCAGCTGTTCTGGCTGGGGGTCTTCTCCACCCGTAGTGCTCAGGGAATGTGTGAAGGCATAAATGAGAAGGAATACAAGCACATGCATGAAATTCCCTTTGTGTAAACCAGCCCCATTAGTTGATCTACTTGTGGATGTCATTTTAACCCACAGACACTAGTTAAATTAGGGCTGGGGGTTTGCTCAGAATAGGTTAAATCCAAATATTTGAAGAGAGCTGCACATGTATTTTCATTAAGCCCAAGACTGCTTTATGTGTTGTAGAAGAAATCAAAGTACACCAGTGTGACTTGAGAAAGGAAAGCTTTTGAGCTGACCTTCTTCCAGGAGAATGAATTCAGAAGTGAGCAAGTCTCACTTCGGTGATCTTATCTCAAAAAAAAAAAAAAGGCAGTAAGAAAATGAGAAGAGACATGGAGGAGGGCAGTAAGGACAGTGGAAGTGATGGGATAGATACCATAGGAGGTGGAAAGACTTGAAAAACAAGGAGACTCTAGTTTGGAAGAACAAAATATTGGGGCAAATAAAGACAGAGAAGTCTGAAGAGGTCAAGAGCAGTCTGGTATGGACCTGGAATTCTTTTTCCCTTTTCTTCACAACACAAGAACATGGAGAGAAATGTTCAGGACCCAGGTCTGAAGCAGACAAAAGGAAGTACTTTTTCACACAACACATAATTACATTGTGGAACTTACTACCACAGGATGTCATGGAGGCCAAAAGTATAAATGAATGAGAAAAAAAACAAAAGGGATTACACAAACGCATGCAACTTCCAGCTTAGGAAGTCCCTCAACTGCTGATTACCAGGAGCCGGGAGGAAATGCCAGAGGAAGGATCCCTTTATACTCTCTCTTCCCATATCCCTTCCTAAGCATCTGCAGCTGGCCGCAGCCAGGCCCTAGTTGTACCTTTATTCTGAGTCACTCTGACAATGTTTATATCCTCCTGGGAACTCCCTTATGGGTGGAGCCTTAGGGACCAGAGGTATCTCCTGGAGAGATACAGGACTGACCCCTAATTTTGTTACCTGCAGCCCAATGTGGTCACAGCAAAGTCCATCGTGGCCACTCTTTGCTGATTTAGGCTGGTGTAATTGAGGCCAGATTGAGCCCTGGAACCTTCAGAGAGACTCTTCCACTTTCCCTGCCCCTGGGATTAAGCACTGAAATCTCTGTGCTAAAACCCTCTTTGAATCGGGATGGCAGATAATACACAAACTGATTAATAAAAACCCCAAGCACTGGAGAAAGTTTAATATTAAAGAGCCAAGACCCAGTTTTAACTGCTGCTGCCGTCCCTCCTTCATCTCCTGCCAACTGCCTCCAGGATACATGTGCTGACTCTGAATTTCTACCTCACAAAAACGGCCATGGCATGGGCTTTAAAACTCAGCCCATTAATACTGGGATAGGAAGCAGAAAAACAGAACAAAAGCAGCAAGGGACTCCTCTGGTTCCCACTCTGACCATGCTCTATCCATCCCTGCATCATCACAGGGCATGGTACCCCTACCCCAGTGAGGCATTTTGCCCCTTTGACTTCCCAACATTAGTTGGTCTTAAGTATTTTGCTGCCCGCTTTGCCCTGCTGTAACTAAACTATAATTTTCACTAGCAGAGAGGAGAGATTTGGGAGAAACATCTGGTCTCATTTCATCAGGATAACAGCTCTGTCTCTATTTATACATGCACTAGGATCGTTGTGGCTCTCAGCTGTTCTTCTCCCGACAGTCCATTTCAAGCTGCCATGTCCTGCTCTGTTGGGGCAGGCACCGGGTCAAGGCCAACCTGCCACATGAAACAGGAACCAGGCCCAAAAATGTGGGCTTGTGAGATCTTGTCCCCTCCACACTTGGGGCTTGCTGCCTGCTGGGCTGGTGACAATGTGCCTTGATGGATGGTTGCTCCTGTCCTTGTATCCTGCTGGGGAGAAAACAGGGAAAACCCATCTGACTAGACAGTTTGCTGGAACTGGATGATCTTTAAGGTCCTTTCTGACCCCAACCATCCTATGACTGGAAAATAATTTTCTTGGTAGTCCCAGAGACTTTGTTGATCAGGGATCAGGCCTGCAATGAGTCAACCTTATTGGTCTGAATACACCAACCTCAATAGTCTGAATTTTCCTCTGAAATCACAATGTAGATTTTGGAGGAAAGCTCAGACTATTGTGGAAAGACCAGCTGGCTCTGGCTTTTCTCTAAGGTGTTAGCAAATAAACTGTGACCCTACAGAGACACGGGAAGGTCAGGGACTCTACTTGGGAAAGCAGCACATCCTACTTAATTCACCACAGTGGGAAAAATCCGCTCTGCTGCCTCCCCTCCAGTGCTCACAAGACATCACATCTCATCCAGCATGTTTAAAAAAACCCTCAAGTCAAATGGCCAAGTACCTGGAAAATTACCACATAGCACGTTCAGCAGCACAAGTCACTAAAAGGAATGCTCATACCCCGAATGATGATGGGGTGTGGGTTGGCATTAATCATCTCAAGCAAGTGTATCCCACTGCCCTGCTTTTCCCTCAAACAGGCTGTGCCTCTGCTTCCATCCCAATCTACTTACAGCCCCACGTGCCCCCAACACACAGCTTTTTCAGCATCACTCCCCCTTCTCTTTTCAGCAGCTCAGGACTGTTGATTAATTATTTTCTTACACTCAGCCGCTAAAGGAGGAAGCACTCAGAGACACGGGGGTTTTGTAACCCAAATGAGACCAGCATTTTCAGATGCTCCTATTGATTGTGCTAAGGTTGCAAACTCCCTGGAGCAGGGTTGAATTTCACCCTGCATTTATACCCTCTGATGTGATCCTGCCCCTTCAATATATTCCTTCAGAATGCTATTCTCAGCTGTGACCTGAGGTTGAGTAGATCAATATTTGTTTACTCAGCTTGTGTCTAATTTTCATATGCACTGGGTAATGCAAGTCCACCCAAAAGCAGCAGAAAGGGCCACTCCTGCCTATTGCATGAATCAGACTGAAATGTGGACCCTGCCTGAAACAGCAGTCTTTTGGAGCAACTCGAGGCAGGAAATATGACTCAGTCTTGGGAGAACATCATCCAAATATAAACCCTGGTGATGCTGTGGACAGTTCATGCTGGGGGTGACTAACTGAACCCTCATGAGGTCTTCACTTCCATGACTTTTCTGGCTGAGAAACATTTTTCTTCCTCATTTGAGTCACTTCTTTTGTGGCACATCAAGTATTTTTGCAAAATGTGTCAGAAGTGCACCAAACCAGCCAATTTCCATCTAATTGCTCAGAAACATTCTCTCAACCTAAGCAAAACTATTCAGAGGCGACTAAAGGAGCAGCATGAGATAACAGCACCTTATCCTTCCAACAGGATGTTCTTCAGGTGAAATGTGCCTTCATCCCAAACCCTTTATAAAAAGCAAATCAAAGACATATGCAGCGCTAAATGTAATTTTTTTCCCTCATGGGATTTGGGGAGGAGGGAAATGAAGAAAGGCTGGTGCTGGAATAGAAAGTTCTGATTTTGGATCTTTTCTTTGGAAACAAAGCTCAAGGAATGGCTGGATGTGGCCATGCCAGGGTACCTGATGTCTGATTAAAGGCTCTCAGAAGCCAGCACAGGACCCTTGTTAAAGGAGGTGGAGGTTCCTCTCTGTCTGCTGGAGCTGCTCAAATCCTATTCCATGACAACAGATCTCCTCACCTTCCAGGTCAGGAATATCCAGACATGAAAAATCCTTCAGCCTGTCAGAAGCAGTCAGCTGGCTTTAAAGCCCAAGTGATTTTTTTTTAATTTCTCCTCTTAATAGTGGCTGCCTGTCTGTTGCTGCCCTGACTTTAAAACAAAATAACCAGCCTCCAGCAACCTTCAGAACTGATCTGTAAAACTCTCCAACTGACTCTAACAAGCAAAGGCAAGACTGTGACAAACCTGCCAGCTTTCTCTTCATGGGCTGGATCATCTTCAGGCAGCCCAGGGCTGTAATTTAAAAATGTAGCCTTTGAACAGGTCCTTTTTTTTTGTGATAAAGCTGGTCCCCAGGACACTGGAGAGGTGACAGCAACAGATGCTATGATGAGTCAGTGCAGAAAAGGTCGTGGGATGGACGTAGGGTCAGTCAAAGTCTGCAGTTCCTGGACTGTAATTCAGCCAGAGGTTTGGGTTTTGTCTTTGAGCAAGAAACGAGGCCAGCGAGGAAAGAATGAATTATTTATCTCTATTTTTCTTGTCTGGCTCCCAGTTAGATGACTTGGCTTGAATTTGAGAAAAGAGTAATCGCTATATTTATTTACATCTCTAGAATCATGGGCTTCTTTCTCTGGGGTGCCTGTATTAAAAATGTAACCAACTTCCCTCTGCTGTATTTTTGTTCTCCCTTGCCTAAACAGATGGGTTCCCTTCCTTCACTATTGTGAGCAGAGGCAGATGCAAATAAATAGGCACTTGTGCTCTGTTGTGTGGTTACCTAGAGAGGCCATTGTTTGCAAACAAAGGCTGTACCAGGACACAAATAACCTTGTTTGGTGTAGCCTGGAGATGGCTCTTCATTACAAATACATCCCTGGGGCTCTCCATGCTGCACTTCCACATTTACCATGGGATCATTCACCAAACAGGAGTGATCAAGAGCACTGTGAGATGCTGACACTTCAAAAGAAAGGAGGAACAAACTCCTCCTCTCCCATCCTAGTCCAGCAACTTATTGTTCCTTGAGATGTTTGAATAAATAAAGGAAAAACACTGCTCTGGAGGTTGTAACAGCTCACACACAGAAATACAACATTCAGCCTTCTCTCCTATCCTGTGAGCAGACCCTGACAGTTGATACACATTCCCTTGCACCACAAACAGGAGCTTCTCATAGTTTTACAGGGGATGGATGCCAGTTTGGGGAGTTTCCTCATGGACCACACAAAAGTACTTGACTAGAGCTGCCAGCTCTCAAAGCCAAGTCCAGCCCTGTGTCCCACTAGGAGGGCACCTGTGAAGATGCTGGGTTGGAGTTGCATCCCTGCCACTCACCTGTGAACCTCCTGGTAGCAGACTTTATCCCATAGTCCATTGTTGGTCCTGGTCCAGGAGCAGGCATCACAGTGATATGGATGAGATACTCAGTCCCTGTTAAAAACACAGAGATCATTAAAGCTTTCTGCTGACGCTTGTGCTTGTTCAGGTTGCATTTAAAATAAGATGCAGGAATCCCAGAAGTGGGCTGCACAAACAAAAACTGAGTCTCAGTGCAGGAATGGTGGAAAATGGCTGTGTGGTGCTGGCCACAGCAGCCCTTCAGCCCTAAGAGTGCAATCAAGATGTAGGATTGTGAGGAGGAGATTTGGGACAGTGGTACAGAGGCAGGCTGAAAAATCACAGAAATATCTTGGGCACTTGAGATGAAGCACCTGAACAGCTACACCTCCACTGAACAGAATGATTTAAGCACATGACGACAGCCACAATCAGAGCAGTGATGTAGTTTTGTGTTTCTGAGCAGTGTTCTCTCTTGAGAAGGTCTGGGCTCCCTTGGTTACCATGTGAGCCTCAGGTCTCACTCCTCAGGCCTTTGTTTTTCCTGCCAGGGTCTCTGCAAGGATTTTGATGCTCTCAAGGAATAAAATCCCTCCAGGAGGTTCCTGCTGCTCATGCTGTGCCTACAGAGCATTTGGAGCATCAGCTATTCCATCCAAGTCAATTAAAAGTGTCTCAGGAAAAAAATACAGCACTGCTTCTCCAGGAATAAAGCAGACAATTTGGAGCACAGGTGACAGCAGTGCTAGCCATACAGGAGGGGAGAGAGTCCTGAAGGTGTTGAGCAGACTGGAGCAACACTCAGCTGCTGGAGCACAGGGAGAAGACCAGCAGCATAGGATGGTACTCTTTCTACAGTCCCTATTCTTCCCTTAATTACAAGCTTAAGTGATGGCTAATAAAGATGATCCAAAACAAATAAATTGAGCTGCTGCTGTAATTAAGTGGATTTTGCTGCATGCAGTGAGCCAGACCCATCTGTGTCATAGTTCAGCAGAAGCCAGGAGGGTTCCGCAAGGGATTCATTTCAATTGCATCTGAACTACTTCAAAGGTGGAGCTGACCATCCTGTTTCCTACATTGCTAGTCAAGAAACACTGGGCTGTCCCCCAGACAGTGATCCTGGGCAGGGGCATGGTCATTCACAGACATTCAAGTTGGTTGCATCTGCCTTCATGGCAGGTACATTCAGGTGAGACCTCCCTTGCTTATGGGGAAGGAAGCTAGGAGCTGGTGGGAAGGAGCATTTGTTCCTCTGGGCACAAAATACCACAGCAATGACATTTAGTGGCTGTGCCCCTGTTTTTTAATCAGGGCTGTATAGCAGAGACAAGAAGCAATTACTGCTGGCTGTATGCTTATTTGATGGATGAAATGAGCTGACAGACTCCCTGTGGCAAAGTGCAGCAAAAGGCTTTTCAAGCTGTCCACTTCAGCTCACAGGTAAGGGCTGATGCCTGGCAAGGGCAGATGTGAAGGACAGCATACCCAGAGCCCACACCATGACTGTCCTGGAGATATACAGCTTGAATTCCAGGAGCCTGAGCTCCCAAACCACAGCTAATGCTCCCACAAGCCTCCACTGTCCAGATGTGCAGTGCCCAGTCCTCTCTACAGGTACAGTCCAAAATGTTTAGGGCTTCCTGTGCATGAGTGCACATTTTTGCCTGAAAAATACTGAGCATCCGGGAACTGCATCAGGTATTTTTCCTCCCACCTCTGTATTTTCTGTGGGAATGTAGTCTCAGCACTTCTGTGACCACAGCTGATATTTTAAAATCCACTTGCTCCAGAGAATAGCCAGTTCATGGTCCTTTTGCAGGATTCCAATCCAAGTTGTGCACGACGTCTAGTAACAACCCGGTATATCTAAAAATGGTACCAGCACTCAGCTTGAGCCTGCTCCCTTCTTCACATCACCACAAAGCATCAGGGCCAGTGGTCATGATCCAAGTAAGAGAGGCACTCTCCCTAAGCTACTAAAATACCACCTATTTGAGCTAATTTTAGAAGGAAAAAAGGGAGACACAGAAAATCTCACACCCATTCAGTTGCAGTGCATCCTGCACTGTGGCATGTCTGCTGGAGCGTTGATCAGGGCATAGATCCTGCCTCTCAGTCCCATTGCTGTTAGTTTGCTCTTTAGAGCTTTTGCAGGATTTTATGAGAGGAAGTCACCTCTCTTCCTGATGCCAGACAAAAGGGTGCTCATATGCAGATGTGCTGCTTCACTCGCAGATAAAGATGCACAGGTGGTGCGATCACTGCTGCCAACCGGGAGCTGCCTCCAGAACAAGCAGCCAGCCCATTTTACCCCGCAGCTGGCAGGACATGGGCTGGACAGCCACCTTGGCACAGCCACACCTACCTCAGCCCTGGGTCTCTGTCAGGTAGCTGCTGTGTGCAGCAGTAACTACTGGGTGTGCTCTGGTCTTCCTCTTAACAAACAGCCATACGGTGGCTATTTGTGAGCGGGGGTGGAGAAATCAACTAATTTTTTGTCTCATCACCCCTCCCCCACATGCATTCCCATCCGCCTTCCGGACAGAGAATTAATTATAAGATGTTTCAACCCAAGAAGCACATTTTTTTTCTCCGAAAATAGTTTTCTCCAAAAATCACGTGCAAGCAGCAACACAGCTTTGGAGTGCGAGATCCCCCGAGGGGAAGGGACAAAATTGTGCTTAAACTATTAAACTATGGGGTGGAGAGTCAGCAGATCAGGGTTCTCATCCCCTGGCTCTGCGAGCTCTGACTCAGCCCATGGCCCCTGAATGTTTGGTTTCCCCATTGGGAAAACCGGTGTGATGACACACTGTGATGGCAGCACACAGCCCATTTTTACTGCTGGGAACCACCACAAGCTTCTGCAAAGGCACATTCTTCTCACAAAATTAAAAAAATAAAATTAAAAAAAAAAAAAAATCAAGCTTTTGGAAGCCAAAATGCTCCTCTGCAAAGTTTACATCTGGTGTAGTTCACTGAAGCTGCAAAGATCTACTTAGATACTCTGATTAATTTACCCAGCATTTTTATATTTACCCAATATTGAAAGCACCAGCCAGAGCTCAACACCTGCTGGGGATGCACACCTGTGCCCTGGGATGCTGTGCTGGGAGGAGAACTGTGAGGAGCTGCAGTAACCTTGTTGCCTCTCAAGTCCCCCCAAGCTGGGACAGGTCATCCTGTCTTTTTTCCTCAATCTTCTTTTCCCCATCATTCATCTCTCCCCTTCAGCACCCTCTGCTCCCCCAGGTGTGCCTGCAGCTCAGCCCCACAGCAGGGCTTTCTTTTGCTTTCCCCCCAAGCCCAGCACTGAAGACCTTTGCTCCCATACCACCATTTGGAGCACTCCAAAGACACTCCTCAGCTTTAATTTTAAGAGCTTTATGAAACACTATCCTGGCAAGAGGATGGTAGAGCCTTCTCTCCTGCAGGCTGTGGTGTTCATCCCAGGACAAGCCTCCTGAAGAGGAGATTCTCAAGGCTACCAACCTGGCAAAGCTTCTGGCCATGGGGGATGTTCCATGCCCTCCTCTGCAGCCCACAAAGTACAGTGATCACTGCAAAGGCTTGTGTGGCACTTACTGGGTCACTGAGAATAATCTAATACTCTTACACTGGGAAAGTAAATCAAGTAATGTTTCTCAAGGGAGCTTGTACCTGCTCTGCCTTGCCTGTCTTTGCTGTTCCTCTGCTCCCCTCTTTCAGCTCAATCATCTCCCTCTCCAGAACCCCTTTCACTTTAGATCTCTCGCTTGTCCCTTCTACAAACACTGACAGGGTAGTAGCCACCAGCTTCATGCACCAGAGAAAGCCCTGCTCTGGGAATTTGATTGTGCCTCCAGCTCCCTCTTCAAACCCTCTGCCCTGTCCATTTGCCCTGAAAACCTCCTTAACATGAGAATCTGCTTATTTTTTATAGTATTTGGGAAACACCTTACAACAACATAAGCCCTGTTTTCAAATCAGCCCTTTTAAATGCTGCATTAGTAAGAAAAGTTACCTCTCTTCACTGATACATCTCTTTACATCCCAGGCTCTTTACCAAGAAGGAGTCTTTGACTCCCTTTAACAAGTGTGGACACTGAATTTACACAGGTGACTTGGCCAGGATCTTCTGGAGGAGAAGCAGCAGCAGAGCTGGAAGATGTTCTAAGTCCCATCCCATTCTTCTTAAGAACAGGACATAAACAAAAGTTATGTGCATCTTGCAAAAGGTGTACAAGACAGAAGAAAAGAGGAAGGTTAAATCCAGGGTGCAAGGCAGTGTGATGTTCAGATGTCTCTCCTCTCCCACATGTCACTTCCAGTGTCTGCCAGCCCATCCCAGCCTACACCCCCACCACAGTGGAGTGTTCAGGATCTACTTGCCCTGTCCTTGAAAAAGCAGAGCTCTAAAAAAGTGAGTTTCTGATTTTTCCTAAATATTTCCACTGGGGAAAGGGGATGTCAAGCTTAAAATCCACAAAGCCTCGTGTACCTGCACCCAGGAGCTAAAATCCTCACAAGTCTCCTGCAATGATCAAAAACTAAAAGAAAAAAACATCCAAAACTGTCCTAGCACTGCTGCTCCTCAGTGCTTGCTGCCCATTCCCCACCATCTCCCATAGGACAGCATTCACTGTATCAGGAATACCATGCAGAAAGTCTGCTGGACCTCGTGTACCTGCACTCAGTATCTAAAATCCATGGAAGTCTCCTGTAATGATCCACCCGGCCTTCCAATGCATGGGTAATGCTTACGTGGTCCATCTCACACCAAGCTCTTCATGCTGAGCTGTCTTCTTTGGTTTTCCAGTCCAGGTGCCTCCTGTGCCTTGATCACAGTCCTGAAGTCCAAAGGGGTGAAAATATCTCCTCTCCTCTGCAAAACCATACCGGTTTTCCGAGGAAAGGAAATCCCTATCCAGTGAAGCAGAGCTGTTGCTGGGCTGTTGCTGCCATCTTCTGCCCACTTGGAATTTTGCTGCTCACACTTCCCCAGACTTGGGCCCATGTCAAGGGAAAGGAGGTGAGGAAGATGCAGGGATACAGGAGTTTAGGAACAGGCTCGTGTTCCCTCATCATGTGTGGGTGGAGATCCAGGTGTGTGCCATGGAGGTTGCCCCCTTCAAGCCTTGGCACCGTGGTTGTGGATGAGGGATGCTGAGCTCTGCCAATGGAGAAGGCACAGGCTCTGCCTGAGTCACATTCAGGAGATGAAAGGGGTAAATACGCTCAGTTAATGCAATTGCTAAGTGGATTGTTACTAGACACAGCATGAGCTATTCACAGTCCTTCCTGAAAACACAGGGAAATCAAATGTTTAATTCAGAGAGAACAGCAGGACTACGTGATTTCTCTCCTGACACCCATCCAATAAGGGATTTTGGCAGGGAAGCCAAAAGGGAAGCCAAGGGAAGAGTAAGTGGTGTGACTGGTACTAAAGCTGTGGCAGCAGAGCGGATCCTTGATCAGAAGGTGAGGCTACAGAGCCATTGTTTTCCAAAACTGCAAAGACTTCTGTCTACTTGTTCAGGCCTTTAGTTCTGCCTGAACCGCTGCCTTGCAACCCTCAGATTACTTTTTTCCCCTTACCCTGTCATTTTTGGCAGAGTGTGATGCTTGGGGGAAGTTCTTCCTAACAGTGGGCTATTAAAAGATGTAAAAAAACTACTAAAACAAACTTTTTCAAATACCAAGCCCCACCATGGGTTCAGCTCAACAGATCTTTGGCCCCATCCCTCTTTGGGATTACTCATGTTACAGGTCTTTAAGCAGGTGCTGTAGCAGATCCGTGGAGGTGTAGTCTGAGGACATGGTGCAATTGCACAATTGCCATTGTGCCACTCCTGTGGCACAATCTCGCTGGTTCTTGGCCACAGGACATGAACTTAATCAGTGTAAAATGCAGCAGCTGCTCAGCATGCACATGGAGCATAACCCTATATTTGGGTATTTCAGCTGTCAAGATTTTGTCAAAAAACCTGGCATCCTGTCTCTTTGGCACCTATCTGTATAAGCAGAGGTGATCATTTCAAGTTTGCTCCTTGATTTTCCCTCCCTCTAAGCAGGGGAAAGCATACTGGTCCCATGGAAGTGAGGATTGCACAGCATCCAGGTGGGATGCACCCAGTGAGAGATTCAGTCAGCAGCCCTGACCTGTTGAGTTTCAACAGCCTGAAGGTGTCAGGGGCTGCAGGAAAGGCAACTCTTCCAAACTAAACCCACACACATACAGTGCAAACTTCAGAACTGTTCAACACCAACTTTTTACCCGGAATTTGAACACTCCTGGTGAACCTGTCCAGTGCTGAAACACCACAGGCCATGTGCAATGGTGAGTCAATTCCCCATTCCCCTCAGTGGGCAGCATCCTGAGCTGGCCCTGTCACAAAGCTGTCTCACCAAAGAGGAGCTCAGTGTCCCTTGATGGGCTCCAGGGCAGCAGCTCTGGTTGTGAGAAGCAGTGTCTGCGCCACTCAGCCTTCACCAGGGAGCTGTAGTGGGAGTGTCCAACTCCTTCAGTTTTCAGCAGCAGCCACCAGCTGAAATGCCAAGTTCTTCACTCCTCTGAAAGATGGGAACATCCCTAGACAAAGCCATTGAAATGGAGCAATGTCCTGAGGGTCATACAGAGTGACAGCAGCAGAGGACGGGACAGGCTGCAGGAATCATTTCCATACCTTGATCCATGCCACCCTCCTCCTCCTGCTCCACAGCAGAGGCAATTACATGGGCTGTCTGAATGGTACAGAAGTGACATTTTCAATACAGCCTGGAGTTAATGCACTCCTGCTTGTAAAGTCAGCATCAAACACAGGTCCTTGCTTAGCAGAATGTTTCACTTCACTACATCAAAGGTTTGTGCTGGGGCAGAGGGGAGGGGATAGGGCTCCTTTTTGTAGAGGTCTTCCTCGGATGGCAGTGCCCAGCACATCCCTGATGGCAGGGGGGGTTCCCATGGCCTGGAAACACTGCATATTTCAGAAATCAATGACATGTTTTTTTTCCACTGTGCCATATACACATTTAAATATATACAGAGAAAGAGTTGGTCACACCCCAGCTTCCCACTTGCTTGAAAAAACCTCATGTTTCCAGCTTGAGGTTCTCTGTGCTTCTCTGAGCAGAGCAGCTCTTGCACGGGGTGGTGAGTGTTCCTTCAGTCTCAGGTGACAGTGGCAATGGGAATGACCCCAAATGTGAGCTGGCTCTGAAGGGCAGCACAAGCCACAGCATGAACTGCAGCTGGAGCAGAGAGGAGGTGAAATGCTCACAAGCAGCAGAATAGTTGACATGGCCATCAAGGCCATTAGTAGGAACAGAATGACAGAAAGGGTTGGGAGGCACCTTAAAGCTCATCTCATTTCAACCCCCTGCCATGGGCAGGGACACCTCTTAAGTTGCTCCAGCCCCATCCAACTTGGCCTTGAATCCTCCCAGAGATGGGGCATCTGCAGTTTCCCTGGGCAACCTGTTCCAGGGTCTCACGACCCTCACAGTAAAGGATTTTTTCCGTTACCCCACCTAAGCATCTTCAAGGATGCTCTGGAAAGTTGCACTGAAGTAAAAGCCCACCTCAGCATGTAGGTTATGTGCAGCAATTATGTCGAGACAGGCACCAACACCAGTCTTTCATTAAAAACTTTGCATGCCTCCTCTCAGGCAACTCTGACTCCTTTCCTCATTATCTGCTTCACACAGCACTGACTCCTCTCCTCTCTGCAAGTTTCCTTCTTCATGACTGGCTAACCACAAGCTGTCCCTTACCTGGCCACCTAACCCTGTCTGTCCCTCACACAGCATCTTCTTACCTTATCTGTCACCTGCACAACCACATGTCCCTTACCTCCTCACAGCACAGCCAGCAGACTCCATCCTGAACTGCAGCAGACCCTGGGCCTCCAGCTGAAACTTTCTCTCAACCAGCTAACCCACTCTTTTATAACACCCATCCTCATAGGGCAGGCAAGGCTGTTTCCACTCCTCGGCAATCAGTACAGCTGTAATTCACTGGGAACGGATTGCCTCCTGCATTATCCTTACAAACTATTCTCCTACAGTTCTGCCTCAAGACTATATGCAAGACCTCTAGTGGATCTTTTTTCCTCACTCCCCTTGCAGGTTCATGTGAGGGGGCAGGATTATGAGAGTGGGTTTTGCAAGAAGAAAAATCCTCCTCTTCCCCCCAGTCTGCTGCTTCTGAAGAACCTTTTGTGCCATGGGAACATTCCAAGTCCCTGCTAGGAAGATATTTTTTTCAGTTTTTCCTTTATCTTTTCCATTCCCCAGTGATGCCCATCCCCATGTTGGAGCACTCTCCTAACTAGAAGGGGTAAGCATGGGGAAGACTCCTCAGAATTATTCTAGCAAATATCCTTTTTCTTTTTTTGTAGAAACAGAGTTTTGTAAGCAGTTAGACCCCTGACACAGGAACTCCAGAGTCCTGGTTCTCTAAGAAAAATATTCAATCAAGAAATCCCATTATCCCCTCATCCTTCTAAATCTTCCTTCATTGTGTTGGACCCAGGGAATCATTAACTCCTGGTTGGGTACTGCAAGGCCAGAATTGTGATATGCTTAGTGGCAATGTCATAAAAACCCACTCATACCAAAGGGCTTGTGTTCTGAAAAAATAATGTTTTGGGATATGCTTTAGAAGTAGATTAATGGATCCTGATGGTCCTTCATTTGCATTTTCCCACTGGAGCATGTTTGAAGGTGTTCAAATAATTATTTTACTTATTCAGTGGTATTTTAATCCTTAGGTAATGGTTCAGCTCCACAGAAATATTTACATAGCCACCATCCAGCACACTCAAGGATGTAGAGCAGAGCCAGGAGTTGGTCTGGTCTACATTATTTCAACCTCTGCAGTGGATCCCAGGAGTGGAAAGCCCAGACTCAGATGCAGACTTCTTCACGTACCTTATTCCACTCCTTCCTTCCCAGCCTCATGGCCATCACCATAAATACCTCTGACTGAATTTGCAGTTAAATGAAGCTTTCAACCACCTGCTCCAGCATAAGGCCACAGGAAAGGTCATCATCTCCAGGTGTAAGCTGGCTTTCACACTGCTTATCCAACCCCATCAGAAGGCTGGGGGCCACTTTGCCCCCTTACCACAGCCTAATTCTGTGTCTGGGCTGCAGTCAGTGGTTAAGGGAGCAGAGCATCATAGCTCACTTCCAGTTGCTTCTTACAGTTTGAGATGTACAGAGAGCAGCTGAGGCTAGTTAGGGTCCCACTGGTGCCCATTTAGGAGCCACTGCCGGGGAGGGGGTGAAGCACGGGGTGCCCAGAGAAGCTGTGGCTGCCCCATCCCTGGAAGTGTCCAAGGCCAGGTTGGACAGGGCTTGAAACAACCTGGGATGGTGGAAGGTGTCCCTGCACACGGCAGAGGGGTAGAACAGATGAGCCTCAAGGTCCCTTCCAAGCCAAAGCAGTCTGTGATTCTGTATCAGAGCAGTGCCTCACCAGCAGCTGCACAGAAAGGTCTGAGATGAAATGAGGACCAAAATCACGTCAGGAAAATTAATCCACAGACACAAGAGGTTTATGTCCAAAAAGGAGACAGAGGAGTCCTTTTTGCTTTATTCGAATAAAGGGAGAGGCCATGGGACATTCCCCTGGAATGTCTCAAATTTTTGGAGGACGCAGCCTCCTTTTTATCCTATTTTCCCGGCCACATTTCCCTCTCTCTTTCCCCACTGGCTGAGGTACTTGAGACGTACAGAACTCCCGGAATGCCTGATAGTGAATTTCCCCTCTAATGTATAACCCTCCCCTTTAATTTTTAATTCTTACAGAATTCATAGTTTTTTCCCCGTTGCTTCTTTCATCTTTCGATATCCAATTTCATTTATCAGCAACCCTACAGTTTGCTTGTAAAGGCAAATAATTTTTTCCATTCATCAATCAGTGGAATCCATCCCATTGTTTCTTTTATCTCTCAGTGCGAGTCTTATCTACCAGCAGATCCACAGCTCGTTTTTAAAGACAAATTCGGCATTCCTCTCAATCAGAACTATTTCAGGGTACAGGTTTGTGTGTTTTGAATAGGGAATGAAGTCCATCCATCCAGCCACCAGCAGTGACCAGCAAGGAAGGGACACAGCTCTCCTGCCCTCCCTCCACATAGCCTGCCACATTTCCAGGCATTTTTGCCTGGAGAGAATGAATGTGCTAGTGACCCTGCATCAGCCCAGCTTGGTCCCAGGAGGGGCCATTACAGACACTGTTACCTTTGTAAGAGCCACTGCAAACAAAAGGACCCTGAGAGCCACTAACGAGCTGGCTGTTAGTCTTTGAAGCTTAACGAGAGAAACTTGAGCTACAGCGGGCTGTGGAGTCACAACAGTCAAACCATTTCATCTGTCAATGCTTCAATTTGTCTGCGCTGTGCCCTGCTGTTCCAGCATCACAGCAGCTCTGGCTCCTCAAGCTGCTTCAGCACTGCCTGTGCTGCAATACCCCTCCCGGCTTCCTTTTGCAGCTCCAGTCCTGCTTGGCAGTGCCTTAGACCCTGGAGGAAGTTCTTTAATTCCCATCCATCCTTTAAAAGCTTTGCAAATTCATCACATCATGCACAGCTTCTCATTGCAGAAGAAAAGAAGTGGGTGTTTAGCTTATTTCACTGGTAATAGCAGAAAATAGCCTATTGCAGCAAAAAACTTGTCCAAATAAGCTGTGAGCCATAGTCTTCCTGCAGATAAAATCCAGCTCATTTTAGTGCCCTGGAAGCACTCTACAGGTATCCACTATTGAAGCATCATTGTACTTCAGATAAATGTGCTGCTTAAAGATAGCTGTCAGCACAGGCTGCTGAATAATGCCTTCATTTTATACACTCAGATTGTTCCCCAAGTTATTGGCAACACCTAAAGCTGGTAGTCTGACAGTAGAAAAATAGTCAGCATGATGGTGGAAGAGCAAGACCCCGACCCTGTGGCACCCACTGAGCTTCCAGCAGTGTTTAAGGGCTTTAATACGTTCCACCCAAGTTACTGCATTTATTAGCTGTCAGTCATCACCCTTGCATCAATTTGCTCTAGTGGAGTCATGTCTTTGCTGTGCTCAGGTCATACCACTGGAGGTTCTACATTTTAGTTACACACTCTACATACAGAAATCCTAAATAAGCAGATTTTAATCCTACCTAATAGCATATATTCTTACATAGTATTAAAGTTGCAACAAGTATTTGTCACTGAATGCTGCTTCCCTCTGCCATATTTTCTTTTGTTCTTCCTTTACTCACATAAATTAACCTTTGAGCCGTGAGAGACTACTACATGTTATAGCCTTACCTCTTCAAGGACAGAGAAGCCTTTTTAAGGCTCCCATTCATCTTTTTCGCACGTATTTATTTAAATTGAAGTCATAAGCACCTTTATTAGCTCATAACTCTCAATTATTTTTCAGGTTTTAGCCCTTATTTCTTAATCTGATACATAACTTCAATAATAATTTCATTTCAGCTCTTCCTTCAACAGCCAGCCCTACAGCACAGCAGCTTTTAGCTCCTCTACCTTTCTACAAGTGCCTCTGGTGCATCCCCACCCATGGGCTGTGGCTATAAATAAGCTCAGCCTGGGGGCTTTTCTGCTTTCTAAGCCTTGACTAGAAACACTAATCTCTAGCTCAGCTCAGCACAGTCAGCTTGGCCTTAGACCCTGGTGATGTGCACCTGGCCAAGCATATTTGTTTCCCTGGACCCAATTCCAGCCTCAGGACTGACTTACCACTTGGACTTGAGACCTATTTCATCCCTACAGAGGTGCCTGATGCCTGGATTCTCAGGGGGTGCACAGTACTCTCTCCTCCAGCTCCAAGAGAAGGTAAAACCTTGGCTACTTACTCTACATTCTCATGTCAGCAATTTATCACGATTTGTTGCTCTTGCTGAATATTTTCTACTGTCCAGGTGGTTCCTGGGTGGCATCTTTCCTGGAGCAGTGCTGTTTGTCCCAGTGCTTTTTCCACTGTGGGCAGCAAGGGCTGTGTTAGAGCTGCGTGGCTCTTGGGGGCTCTGTGGGATCTGATGCTCCTCTTCCCCTGCGTCTGGATGGCAGGAGGCACCCTTGGGATCTGTTCCCCATTTGAGCTCCTGCAGCTGAGCCCTGGCACCCCACGTGGAAGCTCCTGAGTGCTGTGAGAGGGCTGTGCCTCCCACTCAGGCTTCCTTCACCACCATCAGGGGTGCAGTCAGCTCTGGGGTGCAGTGCTGGGTGTCTGTTCTTGCCTGCTGAGCAGTTTGTTACTGCCTCCTCCTGAACAGCTGCTCATGCTGGGGTCACTGAGCAATTTGGGAAAGGAGTGTGCGTTGTTGGCCGGGGTGTTTCACACCTCTGCTTTGTAGAGTTAAGTGAGGGGCGGAAAATTGTGACTACCCACTGGGTGTTGCCTTTTTCAGCAGCTATGAAGGATTTCTTTAGTTCCTCAAAATGTCTGGAGTTTTAGTACTTACAATCAGCAAAAATTGGAGTGGAATATCAACGGAGCACAGCTTTCAGAAACTCATTTTCTTCTTCCTTTCAAACTGACAATAGGATTTTAAGAAAAACTCTGAATAATGGATATACTTTTGAATAATGGATGTTTCACAGCCAAAGTCCCTTGACTTTTCTTTCTGTGCCTGAATGAGAAGCCTTTTAATTGCACAACACGTGGCGAGGAGGTACAAAATGCTTTGTGTCTTGTGCTGCTGATTAACTGATGCATATACTCCCATTAAACATTCAGAGAGGGCCAAGTGTATCCCAGCCCGAAGCTGTGTGCTATGCACGTTGGGTTTTTATCAGCTAAGACTTTGGCATGAGATGTTCTGTGATTTTCCTTGTCATGGCTGCTCGTAATTTTCCTCTTTTGTATGTGTGTGTACTTTGGATCTTTTCTGTTTCTGGGGAGGCATTCTTCCACCTGGAGAGCTTGTAGCCTGTGCTCTGGGCTCATGCAATGGGCTGAGGTCACATTGTTAAGTGAAGAAGACTCCTGAACTGAGACTGTGGAATAAACTCTGTTTTAAAATAGCAGTAGGGTTTTTTGGTCGTTTTTGGTGATCTTTTTGGTGTGTTGTTTTGGTGTGGTTTTTTGTTTGGTTTTTGTGTGTGTGTGTGTTTGTTTGGGTTTTTTTGCTTTTTGTTTTGTTTTGATTTGGTTTTCTTGCAAGGGTTTTCCTGAGAAATGGTGAAAGAGGTGCCTGGTGCCTGTGCCAGGCTGGATGCTCTGTCATGGTGGGATGGAGAAGCTGCAGTGCGTGGAGCAATTTGAGCCCCATGGAAATTATGAATGTGGGATGCAGGCAGGGGAATTAGCAGGAACAGCAGTGGTCTGGGTCTTTGTTGCTCTCATTCCATCATGTTGCTGTCTGTCCCTGGAGCTGGCTCTTCTCCAAGTTAATTCAGCTTTCATGAAAGTTTAACTCTGCTGCAGAAGGGAAAAGATGAGTCACTGTACCCCTGAAAAATGTAAAAGGTGGTTTGAGGTCAAGTTTTTTTTTTGTCCTCAGTTTCCCCAGTTCTTGGTGCAGTGCCCAACACTTTGAGTGAGCCCAGATAGGCTCAGCAGAGTGAAATCCTGCAGTGTTAGTACTTCTCTAACTCCTATCTCCACAAAAAAGCCCCAACAAACCCCAAAACTTAAAACAAGAAGCTATGACCCCATCAGCTCCCCAGTTTTCTTTCCAAGCCCGAATTCAGGCTGAGGACCGAGCCTCAGTGACTAAGTGCTGCTGGAACCTGGCTCTGTCCTTCTCCCAGCCCTCTCTGTTCTAGCTGTGAGGGACTGCAGATCAGTTTATTGAGTGAGATCCTCTGAGTTTGGACTATTTTAACTCTTGGGATCACCCCACAGAAGACCTACAGAGGCAGCCTGGGGTGGCACAGAGGGTCCTGTGGGCTCCTAACTATCAGGATTTTCTCCTTCACTGAGGGGTTTTTGTGATCCTTGCCTCTGCAAGCCGTGGGAAGCTGCCTGCTGGGTTTCTGGCTTTAAACAGAGTTTGTTCTTTCTCAATTTTGCAGTTTCTCGCCTTAGAGTACAACTGCAATTTAGCTTTATTTCACAAAATTTGACATGACTTGAGACGGTGATTTACTGGCCTTGGAGGATACGGTATATGTAACTGTGGAGGGCGTAAGTGGCTTTTCATGGCAGAGGAGTCATAAATTGAGATGAAAAAAAATGAGGGAAACGGTTACTGTCCAACTTTACAAGGTAGCAGTAGGAACAGGACACAGCCAAGCGATCTGTAACTGTCACAGGTCTTTATTGCCCCTGATTACCTGTAATAAAGCTCCTCGATGGCTCAGATGGGGAGGCGACCAGTTCAGGTGTCTGAAGAGACACAAGATGGCAATGTTTTCCAAAGGACACCCTGCAACTTCTCCCGGCTAAAGATTTCCAGCTGATCAGCTTTCCCTGCTCTGGCACTTGATGGAGACATTGGGGAAGGATCTGTCTGGTCACTCCCTCCATGGCCACCAGGAAAGGAGCCTGGGGGTGACTGGGGTGATGTGGAAGTCTCTGAGGGCACCAGCTTGAGGAGGGCTGGTGTTGCCCTGGCCTTGTGTTCCAATCCAGGGCTCGGCATCCCTGCCCTGCTTCTTCATGGCACAGACACGGGGACGTGTTGTGGCAGCAGTTGTGGCCGCTGGGGTTTCTTCATTTGACATCTGCATCCCCGTCTTTGCCTTCTGTGCCCTCCATACCTTCCAACAGACCCAGATCCAGAGGGACATTTTAGAGCAAGGAGATTTTAGACAGGGAATAACAACCTTCTCTTGGCCTTTTTAAATTTTTTTTTTTTGTTTGTTTGTTTGTTTTTTAACTTAATGCCACAAGAATAGCTGCAGAACTTGTCCTACTTAAAAATTAATTTTCCATGGTTGAGCAGGGGGTGGTGTGGGGCAGGTGGAAGAATTACCTCTGCTTTGTTTTTTTCACATTTGCCTCACAAATATTTCTGCTTCCCTTGGTTTTATATGTTAATTTTCAGCTTAAAGGTTGTAAGGCATTGCAATGTGGCACAGGAAGGTGTGGTGTGACAGTCTGCAGCCTGCTTGTGCTCGTTTTATCCGCAAATGGCTGCATTTGCAATGTGTAATGATCTCTGTAAGGCAGTTAGAAGCGAGATAAACATCAATTTTATGGCTGGGAAAACATAAGGGGTGTTGCACAGGAAAACGAGAGGACCTGAATACTGAAAACTCTCTGGTCTCCTCACTGCTGTTGGGTTTAGCTCTTGTCCCTCCGTGGGTCCCTGTGCATCCCAATCCCTTCCTGTGGTGGGTCCAGGTGGGTGAGATGCTGCAGAGCGGGTCGTGATGGGATGCAGGAGCTGCACAACCTCTCCTTTAGGAGTGGGGGATGCAGGTGACCAGGACTTAGTATTCACAGGCAAGAGTTAAGGAGGGTTGGCTGAAGTGGGAATGAAGTAAGACGAAGATTAGGAAGTTTTTTGGTATTTGTTTGGTAATAGGAGCTCATGCAGAAGGCTGAGGTCACAGTTCTGCTGCATCCAGACCGGGGATGTGTTTTGAGTTTCACAAATAACAGCTTTTTGCAGCTCTGTTTCTTCACCAGATACAATGCAGGGTATAAAATGCTTTTTCTAATATGCTGAATGCCTCTGGAATGCAATTAATATTCTTGCCTAAGTCTCCAAAAATTAATAGGCGTGTCTGGAAGCTGCTGAACGTGTGTAGGGGGGTGGTGGGGAGGGACAGCTTAGTCCATCCAAGATGGAGACAGCCTCATGTGAGGAAGGAAGGTGCAAAACCATCGGTGGGAACTCAAGCTCACAGAGTGGCTGCAGGAAGACATGGAGTGAGTCCATGATGGCCAGATCACACCCACAGGATGGTGCTGATGCAGTGGCTTGCAGGTGGGAGCAGACCTCATCTCAGCTGCTTTAGGAGACACCACCTTCCTCCCACCAGGATGCCCATGGCCTGGGAAGCCCCAAATGCCACCCCTTAGCTGGAGCAGGGGCTCTCACAGCTCCTTCCCTTTGAGCCTGGGAGGGGTGATCAAGCTAATTATTAATTAGCTGCCATTGAGACTGACTGGGGATGAAGGCTGTCCTCATGTGGTGCAGGCGCTCAGCCTGTCTGGGAACCTGAGTCCTGGGTGGTTTTTGTTTTCTTACACTGTGTGACATGAAATAGGATGTCAAATGTCTCAAAGCTGGTAGCACATTCAGGGCTGGTGTTTTTGCTGTGTAGAATATTTAAGATGAGTTTTCACATTTTGTGTAGCTCATTTGCTACTTGCATTTTTGCCCTGCATGATGCTCAAGTAATCTCCACCAAAAAAAAGGCATGTTTGTTTACATATATATATTTTTCACATTTATAGGGGGCTGAAGCTCAGAGATTAACAAAGCTTCCTATTAATTCTGTTTAAAAAAAAAAAGTCATCTCAGAACCAAGTAGAAACAACATAAATCACCTCAAAATAGCTTCCAGTATTGAAGCCACCTGAATTTCTACTCTTGGGTTACAAAGATTTCAGATGAGGTTGGGTTTGCTGTGGGGGACTGACCTGAGAGCCTGGGGCTGTCTGTGATCAGGGCCCCAGGGAGCTGCACAGACACACTGAGGGCATGAAAAAAAATGTTTTCCACCTAATCTTGTTACTGTAACAACAACAGTGAAATTTTTAAAGCAGAAAAATGTGATGTTTTAACGTGATAGCAGTGTCCCTTCAGCTCTGTGACAAATGCTATCTGTAGCATGTGCTGCCTGCATTACAATAGTCCTGTAAGCTTGATGGCAATCCTAGGGCACGGGGCTTCGATTTCCAAGGAAGCTATGACTCCTTTAAAATTGTAATTTCTTGGCTAGATATGATGACGTTGGAAGGTTACCCTTTCCTTCTCCTCTTTCTAGCCCATCTGAGCCTTTTTTCTCTGTTTTTTCTTCTGTCACTTTTCATTCCCCAGCTCCATTCCTTGGCTCTTTCCTTTTCCAACACACTTTCTGGCTTTTGCCTTAAAGTTGGTGTTTCCCATCCATTTTAAACCACTTCTGCTCAAAGCTTTATGTTGCTGGTAGGGTTTCTCACTTCTTCTTCCCTAGCAAGAACAGGAGCAGAGTTTGCACGCATCTTAGACACAAGCATCAAAAGTTGCAATTGCTTTTATAAAGGACAAGCTCCTAAATCTTCCTTGTAGTCCAAACTTCTCAGGTTAGGCTGGCAACAGCAGCCTAAGGATCGTAGAGGTGGAGTAGTTTGGGTTGGAAAGGACTTGGAAAGGTTATCTAGTCCAGCTCCCCTTGCAGTGAGCAGGGACATCTTCAGCCAGATCAGGTTGCTCAGAGCCCCATCTAGCCTGGCATTCAACACTTCCAGGGATGGAGAATCTGCAGCTTCTGTGGGCATCCTGTGCCAGGGCCTCACCACCCTCATAAAAAAAAAAAAAAAAAAACAACTTCTTCTTTATATCTAATTTAAATTGACTCCCCTTTTCAGCATCTTTATGTGATACTGATTGAGCCCTACAGGTTCCCAGTATAGATTTGTGTTGTTACTAGAAAACAGGCTGGAAACATCCAGCAGTCATTTCTTGGCTAAAAAACTAAAATTATAAGCCAGAAACCAAGTGGGATTATGTTATTTATATTTATGAAATACCCTATCAATTTGTGTATTTTTAAAGTGTGACTCTCATGGTTTCTAGGGATCCTTTCTTGCTTCCAAGACCCGATCTGTCTGTAACAGACCTTTTACTTCAAAACCTCCCGAAGTTTTGAAAGGCAGCTGTGAAATGAAGAGGAAATGCTTAATTTCATTCTACTGCAGCAGCTCAGCAGCACAAACACAGGGCTGCCCTGGTTTGTGTTTCTCCCAGTCGGATTTCTGTAAGGCTGAGTGCTAAGGATATTTTTTTACTTGAAATCTTGAATTCTGCAGAGACCAAGGGCTTATTTCTCAGGATCACCAGGGAAAATTTCTTTCTCTCCCAGCAGGGTGGAAATTTCAAGGTCTGAAGCTATAATATGTAGTCTTTCAACATCATTAAAGAAGGGGGTTTCTGCCAGTGCCACCATGATGCAAAGCAAACTCTCCTGCCTGTGAATCCCAAATCAGTCAGTGCTGTGGTGTTACAGTGGAGGTAATTTGGAGGCTCTGGGAATGGGGGGAGAAGGTGAGACATCACTAAACTGCTGGGTGGCAGATGATTGACCTTATATGTAGCTTTTCATGTGGTTTTCTATGACATCATTTGTCTTAATTTGCTCATTTTCTCAGTCTTTAAGGTGCCTAGGGAAGTTCAGGATAGGGTCTTCAGGCAGGAATGCCTGGTCACTTAGAGAACAAGGGCATTATAGTGCTGTAATGACTGAGATGAGGCAGTGCTGGGGTGGAGCCCAGCTCCATCCTGCCCAAATTCTGCCCTGGGCAGTACATGGTGGGATGGATGTTATTTTCTTGACCTGTGACTGGGTCTCAACTAAACCAATCAGGTTTTATTTTTTATTATTATTTAAGAGATGTGAGGATGTATTGAAGAAGACACTTCATAGAATCCTGGAATGGTTAGGGATGGAAGGGACCTTAAAGACCACATCATTCCACCCCCTGCCATGGGCAGGGACACCTTCCACTATCCCAGGTTGCTCCAAGCCCCGTCCAACCTGGCCTTGGACACTTCCATTGATCCAGGGGCAGCCACAGCTTCTCTGGGCGCCCTGTGCCAGGGCCTCACCACCCTCGCAGGGAAGAATTCCCTCCTAACATCTAATCTAAATCTCTGCTCTTACTGCTTAAAGCTTTTCACCTTTGTCCTATCATTATCAGCCCCTACTTACTTCACAGCATTAAAAAACCCCCCAGGAGAAATATCTGGCTTTTTTTGAGCTCGTAGGCCTTCGTGCTCCTTATCTGGGGTGGGAGGAGACCCAAGTGATGGGAGAGGTGACCCTCAGGATGCAGACAGCAGTGGGTTTCCCCCTGGAGCCGAGTGAGCGGCCGACGTGGGGCGGAGGAGCAGAGGCTGCCCTTTGCCCGCTGGCCCATGTGGAAGTGGACTTTGGAAGTGGCAACAGGGAGCAGAGGAAGGGCCCCAGCAGCCTCTGAGCAGGTGTGTGTGGCTGCTGCGGGGAGAGGATGGTGGTGGGAACCCCTGGCCAAAAATTGGGGTGGGCCCTTGGTGGGACTGAAATAATGGGTGCCTGGATGTTTGTGGCTGGGGGCTATTTAGGGCAAGGGTTTACCTGGATGTCACCTAGAAAGCCACAAACTGAGTCACCTCAGACCTGTGTGTCTTCTAGTCCTGAAATTACCCTAGAGCGCCTTAAACTTTGAGGGGGAGGAGTGAGGGGGGGTTCAGATAGCATCTGGCCATCTCCCTGCATTGGGGAGGCCTGTAGTGGTGGGGGCACTTTGGGTACTGATGCTGCAAGAGGGGACGTGGGGGGTCTTGAGGGTGACATCCCCCTGGCAGCTGGAGCTTCACCCATGTGCTGCCCTGGGCTCTCCTCAGGATTTCCTCTTCTGCATGGGACTGCTATAACTAAACCTGGTGCCTGCTTGGAATTCTTGCTGGAGCTGAAAGGCAGGAGGAAATCCTTGTTTCCACCCCATCCCATAGCTCACAAGAACAAACCTCCATTTCTCCCTGCTTGCTCATTTCTTTGAGCAAAACTCCTTGTCCTGTCCAAAGCTTTGCCAATGTCCCCTCCCTTACAGCATATCAAATGGAGTTTCACTGCCGTGTCCCAGAGGTGAGGGTGATTTCTCACTCTCTCACAACTCGAAGGGGCTGTGAGTGCTGATATTTTGTAGCTGGGAGTACAGGAGGATCCTACCTGGGTATAAGAGGGCTTTTTAAGATAAGGACAAATTTTATATCAAGGGCCTGTAGCAAAACAGCAAGGGGTCATGGTTTTAAACTGAAAGAGGAGAGATTTAGATTAGGTATTGCGAAGAAACTCTTTCCTATGAGGGCAGTGAGGCCCTGGCACAGGTTGTCCAGAGAAACTCCTCATCTCTGGAAGTATTGGATGGGCCCAAAGCCCCATCAGGTTGGTCTAATGGAAGGTGTCCCTGCCCATGGCAGGGGGGTGGAACTAGATGATTTTTAAGGTTACTTTGAACCCAAACCATTCTGAGATTCTTGTTCTGGGAAGAGATGGATGTCTGTTGCTATTAAAGGCAGACCATTTCATCCTGGTGTTTTAAGGGGAGCTTCAAGTTAAGGAAGATGTAGAGATGACTCTGCCTTGTCTCTGGGCATTTTGGAAAGGATCCTGGGTTTCCAAGATGCTCCCGAAAAGCAGAGAGTAGCTGGCAACGGGCTTCAAAGGGGGCTTTGAAGAGGTTGAAAAACTGCTGATCAGACACACTGTGACTTATAATTTGCAGGCCACTAAAGCCATTTGGGGCTTAAGCTCCCCAAAACCAGAGAGGATTTTGCTGGCAAGCTTGTGATGGAGCCCTGGGCCCCTGACCAGCCCAGGCAGAGGCTGGCAGCCCGGGGGTCATGGGCAGAGGGGCACCACGGCCCCCCGGCACCGCTCCGGCGGCACCTCCTGCACGCAGGGCAGGCTCCTCCTCGCCCTGGTTCCTGGCACGGGAGACACCTCCCCGGTCACCCCCGGGATGAGAGCCATCACCCCCGGGATGAGGGCCACCACCCCCGGAGTGACACCCGCCGGCCGGCTTCCCACTACGACAGCAGCTACCCCAGCCAGCCCTACTCCAGGTGAGATGCCTTTGATCCCTTTTCATGGAAACCTTCTTAAAATAAGAATTGCCCATTTCACTGCTCACAGGTCCTGCCCTTGTGACTGCACTGGGACACTACATGTCAGTAGGTGATGTCCAGCTATTCAAGCAGCCCCATGACTTCTACATTTAAGGCTGCGTAGCATTTGCAGCTCTGTTTTTTTCTTAAAACTGTCACTTCTGTGGTTGCTGTTTGACAAGCTCCGTCTCAGTCCTGAGGTGCATTTTTCTTACAGATTTGATTAAATGAAGTTCTTTTTTCCTAAGTGCAAGATGAACAATAAAAATACAAGCGGTAATATAGGAGCAAGAGGCAGCTTGCAAGCTCAGCTGCTGAAACAGTGGAGAGTGGAGAGATAAAATGTGGGCTGGAGGATGCTCTCAGTGCTGAGAAAGAGCTTCCAGCAAATCTGGGTTGATTTGCCTGAGTTATTGCCCTCAGTGAATTATGGCGTCAGTACGCGGGGTTTTGTGCTGAAGTCATATGATGCAGATGGGATATTAGGAAGTAAATTTTCTCTCTGAGGGTGATGAGGCTCTGGCACAGGTTGCCCAGAGAAGCTGTGGCTGCCCATTCCCTGGAAGTGTTCAAAGCCAGGTTAGACAGGGCTTGGAGCACCCTGGTCTAGTAAAAGGTGTCCCTGCCCATGGCAGAGGTTGAAATGACATGACCATTAAAGGTCCCTTCGAACCCAAACCATTCTTGGATTCTATAAAACTGGATGTCACCTGAAACTGCAGTGCACAGCTTTGGGAATGGCCAAGCATGCAAACCTCCTCCTGCTCCTTCCAGTTGTGATGCTGGACCAGTTTCTGGCCCTGCCACTGAGCAGAGGACCTGGCTTTATTTCCATCACCTTTTCTGCCCCCAAAGGTCCCAAGCAGGAGGGCCCCTAGATGTGACCCCGGAACCCTCTTTCCCCAGATTAGTATGTTGTGTTGTTTTCCAGGCAGGGGTATGAAAACCCCCACTGGCAGTATCCTGCAGCTGGGTATGGAAATGGCTACCCTTACCAAAGCCACCAGTGGCAGCCAGTGGCGTGGCAGGATGACAGAGGTATGGGCTCATCCTTTGGGTCTGGGGATGGAGGCAGCTTGCAGGAGAAGTGATGCTTTCCCCAGGATGGGTTCTTCTCCCAAGGCTTGCACATAGCCAGGGCTCTCTCCTGCCCACACTCCTG
>VZTT01032994.1:14189-26100 GCA_013400855.1 Buphagus erythrorhynchus | reverse complement strand
ACTCTTCTTTTCCGGTGTTGCCCCTCTCCCCCCGCCCCCTTCGAGAGAAAACTGTTAACTGAGCTCATGGGTGTAGACCCAAATACTCAGCACAACAATGGGAAAAATTCCACAGAAAGAAAAGGGACAATTCAACCCTCAACATCATGTGATCCAAGATACCATTCATAAAATAGCAATGCATTAGTTCAGATGCAATTACTCAAACTTTTTGACAATGGGGAAAATATTATGGAAGAGGAGAAGAGTACAGAGGGACTTGAATTCCATCTGTTGTAGCAGTTGTCTGAAGTGAGAATTCTCTTACCAACCTGAATCCTGTTGCTGAAAAAAAAGTTTTCTGACATAGGCTTCAAAATTTCACTCTGGTGATGTACGAAGCACTTGAACTATTCTAGTTCAGTGCGTGCAGAGGATGGCAACGTATTAGACCCAACAGTAATTTGTTTAATATGTATGCTGACATGTAATTTTTTTTGTTGTTGAGTACTCTGCTACAATGTCAAGTATTGAAAAATGCCTACTCTATTTCCCACTTCTTTCTTAAGCTGAAAAATCAATGATGGCATGTCTAAAAATGAATTTTTGAAGCATATTCCTCTACTTTCAGTTTCTTTCTCTTTCATGTGCATGTTTTCTCTAGTTGCCATCCAAACTCCCAATTTAAAAGATGCTTAGTGTTTATCATTTGTGACAGAAGACACAAAAAAACCCCAAATTCCTGAACTAATTCTGTCTGCAAATCTCTTGGGTATTTGGGCAGTGAATTGTCAGGTGGAATATGTTGTATGATCTTGGCATTTGTTGAGCAATTGATAGTTGTCTGAAATTTCAAGTAACTGAGTATATATAAGCTTCCTGACAAGGCTGCTTTTCAGTGACAAGTTTTTCAGTGACAATTTCAGACACTTCATGGAGACTGGAATTATGTTTTCTTGCATCAGCAAGATGGAAGAATCACTTTACCAGGGCAGTGCTCATTCCAAGCTTTAGTTCCTGGGCTTTGGCTCAAACATTTCAGGAAACCTGTTAATGAGTGCTATTAAGTAATGGGCAACTTGTATTTCTGTCTGGTTCCCATTGTAATTTTGGGGGATTTATTCATGTAGTATTAAATCACTGTAAGACCATATCCCAGAAATGTCCTGGCCATGAAAGCTATCTCAAGAAAATCCTCTGTTGGTGACAAGCCCTGCCAGGATTATCACTTATTTTGACTTCATGCCCACCAATTTTTACAGAACAACTTTTTGTAAGGTTTTGTTTAGATGAGCTCTAACAGTGGAAGCATCAACTTGCTCCATATAGTCCAGTCAGTAAATATATGTGAACTTAATTATAACCTAATCTATCCATGACTAAATGTCATTGAACCAAGTAATCAGTGACTTACTGAAAAGGTTGAATTAATATGTTTCAGAAATAAAAGAATCTAAGGTAAACCTTTTATTTCCCAGCTGAAAATTATGCCGAAACTTTTGGCCAGCATTTTTAATAGCAATCTCTAAAACTGAAGAGCTATCATGACTACTGAGACATACAGTTAGAAGGTTATGGCATATGGATTCTATTCCCAGCTCTGACATTTAGTTTCTTGATGATTTTAAAGAAGATGTTTGAGCATCAAATTTTCAAAATACTCAAATTGTTTTGCTGAATCTTAAGTACTAAGTTAAACCTTATGCATTTTCTTCTATTTTCAGAAGAATTCCACTAATTTCCTTAAGTGTTTTGTGAGTATATGACTTCTCAAATCAACCTCAACAGATATGCCTATGGTATTTTGAGGAATATCCCAACACTGCCCTCAAAATCAATTTCTCTGACTAACTGGACAGTAAATCTGGTAGCATGACTCAAGGTTCAGGTAGAAACCAGTATCTGGAGTGAAGAGGACTTTGTATGAAAAAACAGCCAGAAATGTCCTGTGGCATTGGTGAGCTGGTACGCTGCCATGGTGCAGTGTAGGCTGCCTGCAATGGGCTTTTCTGGAGGCAATAATGAAGGCTGCCTGGGAAGTCCTTGTGTTTTCATAAGGCAGATAGATTGAAAATCTGGTACCCATCTCACAGATGCTAAGACTGTTTAGGCAAGGAGACTGAGGTTGGAGAATTCAAAATCAATGTTAAATTTAAAATCAATGTCCTTAGTATTTGCAGTCCATATCTATTTCATGTCTCACTTTTCTTACTCATCAAATAAGAATTATTCTGAACTCAGGAGGGCATAAAGAGCTTAAAGGCATTAATGCTCTTACTTCAATATTAATAAGCTTGTTTTCACTCTTGTACATACTCCATTTTTTTTCAGCATGAATTTGCATCAATTATTTGATTTGTTCATACAAATGCGTACAAATTTTATGTATTTCATGTATTACATGTATATCTCCCAGAACAGGTTAGTCAGCTGTATATTACTTAGTTCTGTGATGTTTGCAAAGTAAAGTTAGTTTTCCTTCAGAAAACAAGCAAATTGCAGTTGCTGATAGGACTAATACCTGGTCTTCTCTTGCAGTGCCGCCCATGTTTGTGGAACAAATGCAAGATGCTCTATTTGTTTATGCAGATAAAATCAGATCACTGATTTTAAAATTCCCCGACTCAAGAAAAGCATTGTATGTCATCCTCCTTTTATCTTTATCTATCACTGTGAAAAAGTAGACTTCTTTGGAAAATTAAGATTATTAATGATGATGACCATGCCTGTGTTGTTCTATTACACTTGTTCACTTTCATATTTCTCAACTCATCAGTAATCATTTCATTTCCTCTGGGAAACACACACTACCAGTGTACAGTGATTGTATATTATTTTTTACCAAGCAATGTGTGAAACTTAATGCCTCAAGAAAATAAAATCATATTTGCTCAAAGTGAGTTTGTTAGCGTTGAAACACATAATCACAGAATGATTATATGCAGGTGCTTTTATTGAAGAGCTCTGGGAATCAGGGGTGCAGACCCAAATCTGACTCCGATCCAAGATGGACATGTTTTTATACCCTTTTCATTATATACCTATATATTAATTATTTAACCCATATTGTTCTATTGTATACATTGATCTTATCCAAGCATGAATTCTTGTAATTTTCATTAGGCCCCCCAAATATCCTTTCTCATGATTCTTGTTAAGATTACATAGTTTCTCATGATTCTTATTATGATTAAACAATAATTATATTCAATTACCAAACAATTGTTAAATTTAACAATCATATCATTTATCATATGATGATTACGCAGGTGTAGCTTCACATGATCTAGAAAAAAACAAAGCTCAATATTCGTTCCCAGGGCCTAGTTCCCTTTCCCAGGCCTACCAGACCTAACCTTTCTTTCCACCCCCTGAATCTATTGTATGCAATTCCCATGATTTTAGAAATATTTTAACCCTATGCTATCAAGTTCACATATATGAGAAAGAGGGATAGGAACAGATGGAGTGAAAGAAATGATGTGAGCATTTTAAATACAATATAAAACCAAAATAAAATACCAAATATGTGGATGTAGCTTTTGCACCAATACTTTAGCTTGCAAATGAAAAACTAATTTAGAGGGAACTGAACAGGCTACTAGAAATATGACATCTAGAATTCTACCTCAATAGATACTACAGTTTTGCCCTTGAAGGCTGTATCACTTGTCATAAAAGATGACTTGGGAGGCTGAAGTAGTTCTCATTTAGGACTGTTTCATTCTTCCCTCAGAAGTGTGATAAAACAAGTACTGCAAGTACTGAACAAAAGGTTGTTCAACATTGCCCTTACTCTTGATAGAGTTTCCACAACTGGATTTGCTCTGTCTAACTACTCATTCTTACCTGATATTAAGAACACTGCTGACACCAGTGTTTGTTCTATATAGCCTTGGATCTCAACAGGAGTTCTGTCAATCTTTTCCACAGATGGGTCTCTTCTCACCAGTCTCCTGAAATACCTGCCACTTCAGCTAGAAATGTTATTGTATACAGAGGAGGGAAAGGCCCTGCATGGTAATATTGTTGTGTTCTCCACACACGTTTGATCCATCAATCCTAACTTCAAAGCAGTAAAGTTGCTAAAAGAGAGGCTAAACACTGAAGCACTAATGCCAGAGTTCTGGATTCACCCAAAGTGCATATTGCACTCCAACGTGTTATAACCTCAGGAAGTTTGTCTATTTTATGTTTTCATTCCTAACTGTAAGGGGAGTTTGTTCTAGCTTTCTAATGGAATGATTTTGTGAATTATTTTGTCTGATGTATATAGCTGCTTTCTCCTGGCTAAAAGTTTTCTACAGATCTTTTAATGTTTTTTTTTCAAAATCAGAATCCCCTGCAAAAAGTCCAAACTTCAGGACGCAAATATATTTCTGCTTAATCGAATTAGGAAATTTTATTTAGAATGTAGTTTTCAGAGATTAATGTATAGAATCCTTCTGTATATAACGACATACACATACTCTTATATAATTAATATAATTAATGTGTAGAAAAGTTCTAAAAAGTGAAAGTGAGTTAAGAATCCTGATTGAAACAGGATGGCAAAATTTGTTGTCTTTTTTTTTTGTTTGTTTTGTTTTGTTTTTTATTTAAATGCAAGAACCCCTTAGAAATTTTGCTTAAGCCTCAGAAGGGTCTTCTGAAGGGTTTGTGGGGTTTTCTTTACGTGAGGTAAAACAGAGGGGTAATGCATTAAAAAGGATTTACTTATATCACAAGGCAATTCAGAGGAAGATAGAATAATCAAACCTTGATATTACCTCTGCTTAATCTGAATATTTAGTAACTTAAAATTCTGTATTTGAGTAGTACTCAGCAAATTGTGTGTAGATTTATTTTACCTCTCCCTCTTTTGAAAATTGCACTAATGTAATTGTAAACTGTTGTATACTAATCAAATCTGATGGAATTGCCTGAGTATATGACCTAGTGACATTATCTAATTGCCTACATGTAGAAAAAGCAAAGGGACAGTTTGCAAAACTGGCATCACATTTTATTGGATTTTGCACAATCAGATACCATTTGAATGTACAAAAATCAGAATCAGCCATTTATCAAAAAGAACAGTTGTCTGATTTTTAATCTTGTTAATGTGCAGCCTTACAGTCTTGTAACAGCCCAGAAGAGAACACATTAACCTCTGAAAGTCTGCCACAAGGTGAAAACTCTAATAGTAATAAAAAAATAGATGTTAACAATGAATAAAAATGAAAATAACGTATCAAAAACACTAGGTCTCTGAAAGAGATATTCTAAATTAAGAAGAGTTGAATTAAGAAGCTATTTAAAGTTTTGGTGAAGTTTTTTTTTTTAATTCACCAGTACAGGAATGTATTTTTCCTCTCCTGCTGAAATTTGTTGTGTGTGTATTGGAAGGGTTCTGAAAGAGTTTAGAGAAAGTTTGGAAATATTACATGGCAGAAGTTGGCAGCATCTCATTTCCTCCCAGACTGTAGGGGTAAGAGTAAGTTCACAGGTTGTGTTTAATGTATGTGTAGAGATGCTAAAAATTCTTGGTTTGTGGTAGTAGATCAGTTTAGCCAGCAAAGCACAAACATTTTCTGATACTAGTTCCAGGTAATTCTGTGTTCCCTGTCCTTGAGGAACTGAACAGCTGAAGCCATTGGAAGGAGAGGGAGGGGTAAAGGACTCATAGGATGATTACACAGAAGCAGACAGAAAAGATCTTTTAAGAAAGCAGTGAATTAAGTCACAGGGAACATGGCAAGAAGTAAAAAGTTTAGTAATTATTCTGAAATGTCAGGATCACTAATATAGATAAAGAAAGACTGTTAAATGCCAGAGGTGAGAAGAAGGATTATTTACATTAAATACACTGTCTCGGTGAAAATCTTAGCTCTGCAGCACACCAGTTCTGCTAGATTAAGATATTAAATTAATGCAGAAAGAAAATGTCTTCCTTTTAGGTAGTTATTTTATGAGATAATTAAATTTTTATAAATAATTGAGAAAAGCAAAAGCACCGTCAGTCTGTGGAAAATGTTGGAAGTAGGAGCACCATGACAGATGTTATCTCTAATGCAGAAGGTAAAAAATGGTCAAAGGGTGGTAACACCTGGGACATTACACTGGGAAATTATCACATTATGCTTTCATAGAAAAGCTGCTATGCTCTTATCTAATTATATACTTTTCCATGTTCTTTCATACCTTCACATGTATTTTTGTATATATTTTATGGGAAAGGGTATATTATTGTGGAATTTATTTATTTGGCTTCTCTAATTTAGTTAGCTATACAAAGAGACAAAGATGAGAGAGGTGACTAATGAAGAATTTTTTGGCTTTCAGTTTTTTTCTTCATGCTTTGTAAAGACTGTCATGTGGCACCTACAAAATAGCAGCTCTCAAAATAACAAAGCATACCTGGATGTAAAATTCCACATATTCAAAAGGAATTCAGAAGTAAAACTTAGATCTATTATACCCAAGCCAGTGCAGAGAAAGAGCCACATGGTGTAAAAATGTGTGCAGTGAGCCTGGGACTTCTGTGGGTTAGGGCAATCACCAGAGGAGCAGCTATAAGCAGAACACTGCAGCAAGGCAGGGTGTGTCTTGTGGTTCTTCTAGGCAAAAAATGACTATAAACTGGAGAGCACCTTAGGTTGTTTAAATGTGCAGTAGTGATGTACTCAGTGTCTTCTCCAGGAGGGTCTCTGAGCTTTGGTTTCTGTTGCATGTTTGTGTCATGGAGTTCTTCATGGTTTTTTTTTTTTGTTACCACTTACCATTAATGATGCACTGCCTTTGCAAGTGCCTGGTTACATATCCATTCACAGTTACGTTAAAATGTTAAAAGCTGATAATATTTGACATGGAGAAGAAAGCAAAAATATCAAAACTTTGTTCCAAAACTCAGTGTCATGGCCCACTCTGCATCAGTGCTGAGAGACCAGTCCTTTCCCCTCCAACACACCTGCAGTGGAGTGGACACCAGTGCCAGCACTGGCACAGTCCAGCAGGCAGCAGGAGGAAGCAGTGGGAGGCAGAACTGACTCCTCATGTGCCAGCACTTCCCATCTGCAACTAGAACTGCTCCAGGAGCTCCCACCTATCCAGCAGGGTTTGCTGCCATCCTTCCCCTTTGCCTCCCAGACCGCGGGGTCACCTTCAAACACCTCATGTTGAAGGGAGTGACATTTTCCATTCTCCCTCTGCCTCCACACTCTTGGTTGGCAGTGGGGATCACCATCCTGGAAAGTGTATTTCTCCATTTTGGGAGTTGCTTTCTTCTGAGCTTGGGAGATTTAACAATTTTGTAATTTACGGATTATTTGCTGCTATTTTTTGCCTGTCAGCGTTTGGCTTGTTAGTAAACTTATTTTTTCACTTACATCTACTCATATTTCATTTCCCCTTATTAGTGGAAGTGATTGGATGAAACAAAGGGAGAGAACTCATTTTAGAGTGTTCCCCTTTAAACTGTCTTAAGCCAAGACCCAAACCCATGTGAGGCTTAAGGATTTCCAGAAGACATGTTCAAGTAAAGTGAGCAGTATTTTGAAGATTTTTGGCTATTTGTTAGTTCACAAGAGATAGCCATTCAAGATAAACCCATGAGATTGTCTTGGATGTTGATTTTCATTGCCTGAATTGCTGTGCTTTATTGAATTTGTGCTGGCTGTTTAATATTGCCTTAGTATACCAGAATGGTAATGCAGTTTGTGCTTTTTTTCTTTTTTTTTTGAACCATTTAAGTTAGCATTTTAAGCACTCTGTTTTCACAGATGGTTTAAGCTTGTAAAAGCAATTATGTTTTTACTGTATGGTTATGTTGACAATCTGCTTGTTGTCAAGGGCCACAGACGGTGAATGCTACTTATTTTTCACGACTTAGGAATCCAGATTTTCTTCAGATTTTTTTCCCTGCATCATTTGCAAATCCTCAATTAAATTTTATTGGTGAGTCTTCAGTGATCGCTCTATGTATAATTTAAGGAATGCATTCATGTTCTCAAGCTTGTTTGGTATTTTTGAATGGAGGACTATTTGTTATATTTTGGTATATACAAGTGCAATTGGAACAGACCTGTTGCCACAAGCTTTTGGGAATGAGTCACTAATGCTTTAAGGTATGCATTGATATTTATCTGAGAGAGGCTAAAAGTTGTGCTGGAATGAAAATGTCTGTTTGGAATTTAAATAAATGGAACTTGCTCTTTTAAGCATCTTTCTCTGCAAAGTAGTCCAATTTTGCTATGAATAGCATTAAATAAGAGTTGTTCTCAGTATCATTGCCCTGAGAATTTTCACCACTTTGCTTAAAGAAGGAGCTAACCTTAAATCAATATTGTCATGCACAGAGAAGGGTTCTGATGTTCAAAACTACTAATTCCCTGGAAAACCAGACTGCTTTTAAGTGCTAACATATAGATTTTTATTGCAGCTTTCAAGACTTTAAGCACTTTAACAAATGGCCTTTATTTACATATTGCTGAATTCTGAATACTGTTCAGAAGTGTTTACTTCTTTGCAATTTGCAAGTGACATGGGACAGATTTTCACTTACTCAAAAAAAGAAAAAGCAAAGATTTATCTGTCTTACAGAGTGTTGCCTAACCTAATTAGACAACTTAATGTATGGCCAGTCATGTCTTTTAGAAGAATTTCTTTTCTGAGTCTAAAGGGATCAGAGTGTTGCATGATAATTTGTAACATAACTTTTTGGCACAACAAAAAGTGAACAAAACACTAACTTGTTTTGCTTTAGCTGCTTTACCGTAAATTAACTCTGAATACGTGATACACAGATGAAAATTAAATATCACTGCAGAAATTATGGTGCTTCCTTGGCAATGGCTAGTGCCTACCAAAGACAAAGCATTGAGCACTGGTGCATGCAGCTTTCACATCTTCAAGCCAAGACAATTTTCTTCCATTGTCTTGAAAAATAAGCTTATGTGTTGCAATTTTCTAGATTAAAAAATGAGAGTATTCCTTGTCATGCTTGGAAGCAAAAGTAATAGCTCCTACAAATCCAAATTTAGAAAGGATTGTCTCTTTCAGTCACACACTGGACTTGAAGTTGCTGCCTTTTTAAATTCAGAGATTATTTGATAAGGAATTTTATAATTTTCACCATCCTCAGTTCAGTTTACAAGTGGTCCAAGAAATAATGTATTTCTCCTGCAGACAGGCAGTGCTATTCCATTTCTTTCCTATCCTCATTCTTTTTTTGTGTGGAGCTTTTCACAATACAATCTTTTCGTGAAACCATACAGCTTATTTCTTATATGTTCTTTAAAAGACCAAAGACATAATTTACAAATTAATACTAAAAAAAAATACGTTTCTCAAACAAAATTGTCTTATGTTGTGTACTAATTATTATAATTTCCATCACTTTTGCTGTGGTTTCTTTCCCAAATTATAATAATTAAATTAAAGGCAAGCAGTGCTTGAAGTTATTATGCATTTTTTATTTGTATTTTTTTATCATTTTTTCTGAAAGAAATATTTGGATTTCAGGTAGCTGCAATTAATTCTGCAATAGCAGAAGTGAGAGTGAATAAAGACTCTTGTATCCTTAAGAACTGCAAAGACTTTATGCAGCAAGAAATCCTTCCATGAAAATGTACATTGTAGAGCTGAACTCTATCAGTTAAAAAATGAAACATGAATGGTGGCACTCAGGTTCTAAATGATATTGCATTCTCATACATCTTTTAAAAATATCTTTAAAAAGTAGTAAAATAATCCCCTCCTATTAACATATAAAGTGCATTTATGAAATGCAGAGAGAATAATGAGCATTTTGTTAGTGACTGGGACACATCTGTTTGGGGGAGCTGTAGCAATGGTTAGAGCTGCACGTGGCAGAAATTGACTAAAGGCCACAGGAGTTTTTTACAGTTTTGACAGTTGGGAATCTGTTCCATTGTGTCAAAATTTAGCCATGACTGATAATCTCTTCTCATTATCAAAGCTTCCAATTCTCACAGTGAAAAAATGTTGTCTTAATGTAGTTATTTCTGCAGTGAAATTTAGAAATCACTAAGACTTTCTACTTGGGAGGAAAACAAAGAATATTTTTCAAGGCGTAGAATTTAGGAAGCCAATGGCCTAGTGTTTCCTGAAGGAAAGTAAAAATCTGTACTAGTAGCCATTGGTCTCTGGTGCTACTCTACCTAGCAAAGTCAAATATTCATCTGAAATCACCAAAGCCTAACAACGCACTATATTTTTCAGCTACTATTTCTCTAAGTAGCTATTTTGACAGCACCTAGCATCTAAAGACTGAGAAAATTCTTTCTTCTGCTGGCAGTGGTCAGTGACCTATGCTGCTCATTGCCTAAGGCCTGAGCTGTAAAAGAACATGCCCTGAGTGCTAAGAAAATAATGGAGGGCTTAATGTGTCTGCATGCCACTCCTGCTGGCTGACAATCTGTTGCCATTGAACATAATCCCAGTGCATGGGAGACCATGTGAACCAGCGTATGCTTACATATGTTAAGCTTATATGAATCTGTCAGATCTCTGAATTCAAGACCACAGGTTTGTGCTCAGATGGAAAAAAAACCCCAAAAAACCAGCCCAAACCCATAAAGTAAGACTTCTACAGGAATAAAATCTATTTCTGTCATTGCTATGTAATTTGTGTTTATACTTTTTACAGTGTGTGACATGACCCAAAGTTACATTGGTCTTTAAACCTCAAAATCATTGAGTATAAACATTAATTAGATATGGAATGGTGAATGCATATTAAATTAAGTAGAGAATTTATGCACAGAGATATATTAACAGCCATATATATAATGCAGTGTTAATGACTCATTTAATAAGATTTAACCCCAATTTTAGGTACATTAAGCTGTGTTACATATGTATCTTAATTTAAAATAGATCAAATTACTCTACCGAATGTGTACAGGTGAAAGTGACGGGTAGTGTTTCATTGTTGTCTTATAAGATTTCTGGCAAGTTAAGGGGGTACTGTTTGGGTAGATGAGTTTTAGATGAAAGATCGGTGTATAGCAAGTCAAAAGTTTATCTTTACTTGCAGTTAATTTCTAAAAACCCCATTAATCAGCTTTTCAAAACCAATTTTTTGTCCATATCACAATGGGCTTTATGAAGATTGTACTATGTGAGAAAATGAAATGCTGAAGGGTTAAGGGCTGACACAAATGGCCATTTGCAAAAGCACCAGATGCGTTGCTGAAGCCAGGTTTGCAGCCCCTAGCCAGAGGGCAGAAGAGGGAGAGTTTTTGTATGTGTGTGTGTGTGTGTGTGTGTGTGTGGCAGGGGTAGAATCTCTGTCCCATGTAAGACAGGGGTTTAGCTTTAGCAACAAGCTGGGTTTTGACCCAGATGAAGGAAAAGACCCATAAGAGATGCTGCTGTGTGGGCTAATGCTTCTTATTTTGCCAATGTCCTCCTTCACACAACTGGCTCAGGTGTAAAACTCCTGCCCAGGACATTCACACATGGGCCTGAGGGTATTCATTCCTTCTGCTGCATCATAACTGGCTCAACTACCTTGGCATAAGAAGCAGCAGTCATGTCCTAGAAGGGACTTTAAACATAAAAAATACTCCCCAAAATACCCCCAAACCCTTTCCAGGGCCTTCCACCAGAGGAATGTGCATGATTCACAACGTTGCAAAAGATCCAGAGTGTTGCATCAGACCTGGGCATTCCCTCCAAAGCTGGATGTACAGTAAGGGACTGAGCTCAATGTTTAGTGGGCTTGTGCCACCCCTGGCGGATCGAGACTGCAAACATCACTGAACCAAGCAACAATCGAGTCTCACTGCTGGATCCACGGGTGGCAATATCTGTCCTCTCTACTATCTACTCCTACTCTCTCTTTCTTTCTTTCTTTCTTTCTTTCTTTCTTTCTTTCTTTCTTTCTTTCTTTCTTTCTTTCTTTCTTTCTTTCTTTCTTTCTTTCTTT
>VZTT01032961.1:0-10125 GCA_013400855.1 Buphagus erythrorhynchus | reverse complement strand
AAAAAATCCTCAAAAAATCCTCCCCAATGACTTGTGACTGAAGAAATTGCTAAGTGAGTGTTGGTGTCCTCTCATTGGACTTGTCCAGTAGCATCCCAAACCACCTGAACTTTGGGTATCCACAACACACTGCAGCAAGGAATTCTACACACCACATGAGGACTCACCAGCCCTGGTCTGCTCTACACCTCCCCACCTGCTAGATTTGTCTGATTCTCCTGGGAGTCCCAAATGTGGTCAGTGACTGTCCTTTTTATCTCCTTTCACACTACCCAGGCCAGTGACTGGACTTTCACATCTCTCAGACACCTTCTGTGCTAAGTTCTCATCTATTTAATAATTTCTTGTACAGAAAGGTATGTTTTTACTCACTGTGTGTACAGTTTCCCTCCAGATCAAAACCCACAATCCTAAACTTGTGTGATTGATTCTTACATTTCTCTAATGCTTTAAACTTAGCCCAGTTCCAGCACTAATTTCATACTCCAGTTCCCCTGTGTACTTTCACTACTCTAAGCAGAGCTGTGCTACAGAGCAGCCACTGAGATGGAGTAGGACTTTTTTTCAGAACTGACTCGGTTATTTAGGGAAAAAACTCATCACAGAACAGGAATTCATACCAGAAGGGAGCATTTCCCAGGCCACATGTATTCCAGCCCAAATCCTTGGCTGCCTTGTGTCTCAAGCTCTGAGTGCCTGTGATGGCTCCTCAGTCCCCAGATAAAGAGGGAAACAAAGCAAATGGAAATTATTGATCCTTGAGGACAGCCATGTGCTTGGCCCAGCTCTAACCCACAAGGGAACAAGACTCATCACACTCCCTCTACTCTCCAGTGGCTGTGGAATGGAGTTTGCTGCAAGGCTCTTATGGGGCACCAGGACAAACACATATTCATAAATGAATATTTGTTCATATTTTAAATATGAACAATGAATATGCAGCAAAGTGGGTTTCTCACATCTTCGTTTCCGGGGAGAAAGGGGGGATGCTTCAGTCAAAGGACAGTGTGGCATTTAACTCAAAGTGAAAAACCAATCCACCCACTGCTGATGTGAAAGCAGGTTTCCCTCCCCATAACTCTAAAGATTTACGCTTTCATTACAGGAAAGTTGCATGCCTGGAAAAAAAGACCTTCAAAATGTAAGCAGCTCTTAAGAGGAATGTGGTTTGGGAGAGCAGGAGCCAACTGGAATGGACCTGTGGTCATTCACAGCTGTTATCCTGGCCAGTGAGGGAAAGATTACAAAATGTCCAAGTTCACACTGCTCAGGAATTCCACTAGTACCAGACAAGCTCATTAATAACATGCACTTCATACAGTGCTTAATGCCAAGCATTCCTGAATATATATACAAACACACTAGAAATCTGGTGTATCCTAGGGGTAGTGAGTAAATCCAATTCTAAGACTTCCAGTACACTACAACTTGCTGCTGAAATTCTCACCTACTTGCTACTGAACTGAAGAGTTACAGTGAAGTTTTAAGACAGGCAAGGTAACATAGACTGAATTCACAACATCACAGTTCAGCTTGCAGCTGTGAGCACTGCAAAGTAATTTGACAATTTCTAGATACCAGGAGCCTTCAGCTGGACTTGCATTCCTTAGGAACACTGGTCTGTGAGTGCCTAATCATAGTCCCTAGAAGGGCACTATGCACCTTATCAAACCTTGCCTGTTGAACAGAGAGCCCCATCCCAAATCTCTGTCACACCAGGCCCCCTCCACACTGGTCTGGCAGCACAGAAACAAGTGCAGAAAACACAGAACACACAGAACAGGGGTGTGACAGTACTGGGTGGATGTACAGAGCCTTTGCTGCAAGGTGAACTGGATCTGGCACATTTCTGTGTCACCTACCACAAGACAGCACCTTTGAAAGGCATTTTCGGTTCTGAAACAACTTGACCTTCTGAAAACATTACACCCAAGGAATATCTTGCTTCTAACACTTTGAGAGTTAGTCAGAGAATTTGAGAGTTAGTCAGAGAGTTCTGTCTGACTGCCTGAATAAATAGTAAATCACTTATTTTAAGAATTTGGCAGATGTGTAAAGAGAACCACAGAGACTTACATCAAACTTTTGGCGAACCGAAGAAATCTTTTTCTTCCCTTTCGGTTTTCCAGGTTTAGTTGCAGAGCCACCTGGCCATGGCAGAGATCCAGCACCTTCTACAAATTGAAAAGAAAAAACAAAACCAATAAAAACAAAACAAAACACACACACAAAAAAAGAAAAACAACAACAACCAAAAACCCCCACTCAGTTGGTGTTGCTCATTTAGGGCCAGAATGAAACCCTTAACATTTGGCCACCTGGTAAGCCTCAACCCAAAAATCAACAGCCATAGCACAGAGGAAGGTTTTTTGAGGGGATAACATTTTTGGTAGCCCCTCTCTTCCTTGGTCAACCCCTTGCTACTTTGATTCACTCACAACACCCACGACTTACATAGCAATTTCTGTCCACACACCACACAAAACCCATGCTGGAAGGAGAGAAATAAGCACAGCCTGTAAGAAAACCCAAAAGGAAGGAACAAGAGCTTGCCTGGAGGTGGGTTCTCCTCTCACCCACTCCTGGTTCAGGTCAGATGCTAAACCATCTGAATTGAGCAGTCTGACCCCACAGTTCTCCTTCTGCTTCAGCAAGATTTGTCATGGATCCTTATTAAACATCACAGCTGATTGTTGTGTTACACTGAAGAGAAGGAGAGGGGGGAAGAGCTGCAGAGACCACTGAGCCCAGGAGCAGGATGTCACTAATGTGACCAGTGAGTCAACAGCTGAAAAAGAGGTACCTGCTTAGTACCAATAAATAAATACATTTGGTCACATCATCAGCTCAGAAGTCCACTGAATGCTGCCTGACAGCTACACCTACAGCAGGCCAAAGCACATCCTGATAATTACACAGCTCTTGGCAAGGACAGCCTAGCAAACTTCCTGCTGAGGGGTTTACAGCATCTGTGAGCAATTAATTCCTTCAGGAACATTGGCTTAGGACAGCCCTGCATTGGATGTGTGTGTTCTTGCTGACAGGGAACAAGTGCAACTGAGAGACTGGACAGCCCTCTCGTGGCTGCAGAGCAGCCTCTGCTGTGTGCCTCCAGCACCCTCCTGCCCTGGTTTGCACTGCAAGTGAGCATCCTTTTCTTTTAGAGCAGAGCATGCCCTGAGCCAGGTCCCTGCCCACCTCCAGGGATCTCAGCTGCCTCCAAAGCAGAGGCTGCAGCTCTGCTTCCAGGCAATTCTGACAGCACAACAACATCTTGGGCATTCCCTGGCCACACCTCAGCCAGAATTTGCCATTTCCTTCTGACAGGGACAAGAAGTGAATATTATATAGTCCCTATTTTAATGTTTAAGCCTTTGCACATCTCACCACCCACAACCTGGCTAGCCTCTGACTGACCAACACCCAGCTGTGGTTCTCTCCTGCTCCCACAGCTCTCACCAGCTTCACACCAATCTGTGGGTTTATCTCTGGCTGTCCTAACTATGCTTAATTTGCTGTAATCAAGAATTAACTATGTTTAATTTGCTGCAAACACAGTTATATCACAGCCCTGTTTGTAAGGAGTGAGGCTGGCTACAAGTCCTTGGCTATGGGGAGCTTCCCACACTCACAAGCACCATGTCCTCTGCACTGCAAAAAAAAAATTCTAAAAGGATCAGGCTCAAGTAGAGGATTCAGGTGAAGTTTTTTGAATGTTCAGCTGCTATGAAGGGATTAGAAACAACCTACACACACAGAGATGGCACATTCTCCCTATATTAAAAAAAAGTTGACCAAGAAGTATAGCTACATTCTATTAGAGAGGTGGAAACCCCATAGCCTACAAACTCTGTTGTCAAAATCCACTGGTTCAATTTAAGAAACTAAAAGATCATAAATAAAACCTCCCCAAAAAATTGTACTGCTCATCAATACATCACAGGAGAGGCCTTAATAATGGGGCATAGGAAACCACTGTGGAGAGCCACATCAAGTCTCACACAGCTCCTTCACAGCCCCATTTGTCACCAGAGAAAGTGCAATGGATGGAGACAGAAAATGCAAAGACACTTTTCTCTGACAGTGTTCTACAGATATAATAGGTTACGGCTAAGTCTGAATTTTTAAAATACTTTTTTAAAGAAAAATGACACAGTAGGTTTTAAGTTAAATGGCAACTAAATTTTTAGGCCTTGACAGCAGATCTGAAAGATGCAACTTAATTGAATCTCAACGTGCACATTTAACAAGAACTTAGCCAAACTCAGCTGAAAACAAGGAAAAGGTGAGATAAAATCTCCTGCTCACCACTATAATGAACCCATAACAGAATTTTTAGTTCCTTTTCCAGGTTTTCATATTACCAAGCCTGACTTGCACTAGATGAAGAAAGCAAAATTTCCCTCTAGCATTCTAAGAAAACCAGTACTTGCCTTCCTGGCCACAAATGACAAGGCTGGGTTGGCTCAGGCATGAAACTTCAGAGATATCTGCAGCTTTTATTTCATCTTGCTAGCAAAGGAATCAGACCTGAACAAGCCACAGCAGTGGCTGCTGCTCTGCCCTCAAAGATCAGCACCAGATAAAAATCATTTTTCTAGGAGCTGCCACATCTCTGCACAGCACCAGTCAGTCCAGACAGAGCCTGCCAAGTTTGCCTGACGTGCTACATTAGAAAAGGACAAAGATACAGAGAAAGTCACCACAGAAAGCAGCAGACAGAGAGAAAAAACACATTTCCCATGCCTGTTTACTTGATCTCCAGTTTGGAGGGGGTTGTTTGTTTTAATCTTCTTACAGCGACAAGGGTTTTGGTCAGGAATTCTGCTGGTATTTGGCTGCCAAAAACTCACACTCCCATTTTCCTACTTTTCCTCCCTTCTCAGTACTCTGGAGAGAAGCAAACACAAGCAACCTGAGCCAATCTCACAGCTGAGAGCCCTCTAAGCAAAGCCTGTGGACAAACTTGATGAAATAAAATGTTCCTATTATTCCACGTGAATTCTAATTCACTGAAACACCTTTTAATTGGCTCCAGACTACTACTAAATAAATTAAATCCTTACATCACTAACTCAAGTGTTTGTAACTTCAATTGTCTCAGTTTTATTGCTAACATGTAGCTAGGAAAGGAGGGAACAGTTCAAGCAAGATACATATTAACTCAAGAAACCTTGCTACCCTGAGTGCTTGCAACTGTCCAACAAAAAATATTCCAATACAATATCAAGTAAAATTTTACCACTGACCACGTGATTACTTTTTAAATACAAAATAACATTTTAAGGATGGTTCTTTCCCCTTGTCTCTCACACCAACGTGGAAAGTGCGTGCATCAGTAACCCTTGTGATGGCGTGCCAAGTGCCTCAAAAACACTTCTTTAAAGTTACTTATTTCCATGAATCATGAAGTAAACACCTTCTACCCAAAAGCCTGTTAGCTTTCCATTGTTATATGGAGGGAAAAAAAACAGAGAGAAAGAAAAAAAACAAACCACAACAAAAAATCTAGCAGGTGTCAGACTGGCATCTAGGGGAAGAAAAAAAAATCTAGATGTTAACAGCTAGTATTCCACTCCTACTGCATTTTCCTGGGCTTGCATGTACAACCCTACACAGCTGATAGTGAGATCGTGGCTGTAAGATATCTGCCAGTCAGGGGCCCAGAAAGAGGAACCTCAGCACAAATCAGCTCCCAAATCATTGGGAGACTCTGCACTGATCTGTGGACAGCAAAACTGAGCCTCTGGAAGGGACTAGCAGAAGGCACTGTTAGCTCCAGAGCACCAAGCCACATCTTCCAGACCACACAGCCATGATTAAACTGACTTATTTCAAGCTGGCTTATGCCATCTGTGGACACAGAGGCAGCCAAAGCTTGCCTGAAAGCCCTGGAGGTGACCAGCACTGGGAAAGGATCCTGGGCAGCTGGTTCACCACCACATGGTGTCCCACTACAACCAGAGCTCTTGGAGGGCTCTGAAGAGAGCAGCTGCAATGGGACAAGAGAAAACGACCTCCAGGGACTTGAAATTAAAGAGATCAGGCAGGAAATAATGAGCACATGGAAAACATCTGAAGAGCAGCACCCTGCTCTGTGCTGGGGCTCCTACCTTCAACACAATCCTAATTGTGAAATCCTAATCCTTTTCAGTTTCCCTTGAAAAAGGGACACCTGGGAGAGTCTGCTGGTGAATCCTGATCAGAAAGCTGCATGCCATCACTGAGTGGCATAAAGAGACAAATGACATTCAGTACAGCTGAGCCCAGACAGGATATATACACAGGAATAACAAACCCCAACCTCAGTCACATGGCAGGAGGCTCCAGCCTGACCACTGCCTCTCAGAATCGAGACCTCTGAGCTATGAACTCCACCCCAACACTCCCAGCAGCTCACTGCTGAGCTCAGAGAGCAGGCACTGCCTCCCTCCCCCTCCTCATTTACACTCAGCTGCTCCAGGTGATAACCAGGGGAATCACTGTTCCTGAGTAATTAATTATTCAAAGTTAAAAGCAAGGACCAGCAGATTCAGACGTAAACCTTCAGATTTACGTGAGTTCAGACCCCAAAAGGGAACAAGTTTAGGACACACAAGGTGTTTTTGAAGTTCAAGCAAGAGAAAACAAAGCAAGTTTGGAGGTGGGGGCAATGAACATTTAATTAGCACAGCTACTCCAGTTAAGGACCAGCTCCAACACAAAAACCTGTGGGCATCCATGAATTTTGCAGGCAGTATTTCCTCTAGCTACAACAGGCACCTCAATAACAGGAATTCTCTCAAAAAACTCATCTCCCAGGTCTCAGCCCACGTGAGCTGCAACAATTTTCTCTCCTTTCCTACACAGCAGTTCCATATCTTGAATTGCAGCTCAATTGCCCTTGCTACCACATCCCTGGGTTGAGAGCTCTTTTGAAGGCCAAAGAAAACACACCCTGCAACCATGAAGACAGCCATTCTAGACACCCACAAAGTTAAAATGTAATTCTAGATGCTCACAAAGCTAAAATGTTACCTACCTGCAGACCATTGGGTTAATTGGTCATAACTCAACCAAGGCTCCCTGTAAGCACTTTTCTATCAGATATGCACTTGAAATAAAGATCAGTCAGCAATATTCAGCTCTTCACAATGACCAGAAACAAAGTTCAGAGGAGAGAGGAAGAGGTAAGCAAAGCACATCAAAGAGAAAGCTGCATCTGCCTTTACCCTTCAGCTCACAGTCCAATCCAGAAATTAAACCAGATTATCACAGGCAGCAATCCAGCATCAGCCTCTGACCAAGCACACACCTCAGTCAGAGAAGCATCTCTACTGAAATCAGCTGAAACACTATTTCTGCTACATTTGTACCTGTGTGGCAAAAAAACCCATGAATATTAAGGCTGAGAATATTGGAGTCTGTGCACACACACCCCAAACACACAAGTGGCAGGCACAGTGTTACACCAAATGTTCAATGAGGCTTCTCAGGACTCACCTGGGGCAGAAACCAAGATCTGGCATCGGGTGAGAATAGCCAGGAGGAAATCATTGTGAGAGTGGACTGTGGAGAGAGAGAGAGAGAGAGAGAGAGAGAGATTGAGAGAGCTCATTAGCAGCACACCAGTGCCCAGAGGCATCCCCAAAGCCATCCTAAAGTAGCTCCCCAAGCTTTCCCACTGATGTGCTCTCCCCACCTGCTCAGTTCATTTTCAATTCATGTTTTTTTGAGAGCTTTCTTCTACTGGGCTGAGAATCTACTACTGTGACAACAACACAGAAGATATTACACACAACACAGAAACAATGAGGTCACTTCTTGGTGTTACACACACATACAGAGTGTTACAGCTACTTGACAAGTCTGGTGTACTCAGGAGAGCAGCTGTCCCCCTTGCCATGCAGGCACCCCACTGCAGTGCTTTAGGTTTTGCTAGAAAATCCACCAGAATGAGAGCCAGCCCCACAAGGATGAAGTCAACTCAAATAGGTTCCTAAAAAACAGAACTTCACTGCAGAGGTTTTCCAGAACATAGAGTAATTGTGCACTAGAGAAAGTGAAAAAAACTTCAGAGGCAGGATCAGAGGGTTACAGGATCTTCTTTGGAGTCTGAGCACCAAAAACCTCCCTGCAGGGATCACAAAGGTGGAAGGCAGGAGCCCCCACAGTGAGCTCAGCAATGCCCACCCATGTTTGCAGACACACAGAGAAGCAAGGATGGATGAATCTCACCCTTCAGCACTCCCCCAGGGCAGGAAGGTCCTGCCTGCTGCAAATGCACCCAGGTGAACCCAGGGCTCCCTCCCCTACTTCAGCTACAACCAAAGGGAAAGCACAGAAAGGACTGTGCCTCCACGATGACATTTAAAAAAAAAAAAGGCTTTTTGGTTGCTCGAACAGCATGTTTTACATTTGTAACACATTTACACACCGCTAAATTGTCAGTCAGTGCCGGGGTTACACAGGGACTTCCCCATGCAAACCAGGGCTCCTCCCACCATTTTAACCCCATTGCTGCCGGAGTCCTGGCCACTGAAGTTTCCCTCACAAGCATTTCCTCTGTTCGGGAAGCACCGCGGAGCTTCCCAGGCCTAGCAGGGCAAGGCAGGGAAAAGAACACCAGGTGTTCATTTTACCATTGTCCTGGGTGAGAAGCCTGCGTGCTTCCAGGTCAAACTCCTCCTTACTGATCTTCTGCTTGAACCAGAGCTTCAGGTTGGCCCAGTACCTCGGGAAGAGCAGGGAAGCACAGAATCAGTTGGGTTGGAAAAGACCTCAAGATCATCGAGCCCAAAATCCCAACACCACTGTGTCAACCAGATCGTGGCACTGAGTGACTCTCTCCTTCAGCACCTTTGGTTGATGCCTTCAGTTTTAGCTTTCATATTTCCAGATTCTGTACTGTGTGTGATTCTGAACTCCATATAAAGTGTGAGTTCACCTCACAGCTCAGGCACACAAAACAATCCTTTTCCAGCCCCAGAACCAAGGACACCGCTGCAGCTTCAGCCCCAAAAAGTGCAAACAACAGAGAATTGAGGAGAGAATCTGGGAGGATGGGACTGCAGAACCTGGAGCTGGAATTGGACAATGAACCCCAACATGGAAATGGACCCAAACTTATAAAAGTGTGAAAACTCCTGACTCTGAGTCCACCTTGGGTGTAGCCACAGCCAGGCTCTTGTACTGCCCAAGGTGAATCCTTTGAAGGGCTTCTAATAAATCCTTACTTTATTCCTTTAACTCTGTCCAGCCTCTGTTCTATGGAGCCTCTTTAGGCATCAGGACGAGGTTCAGACGCCTCACCCTGAGGTGGAGGAGGAGGAAAAGCGCTGTTCCCACACCCAGCAGCAGGGCCGAGGTTTTACACAGACACGGGAGAGGCCGGGAGGGTCCCGCAGCGCCCAACCCCGAGCCAACCGGGCGGGACAGCCCAGCCCAGCCCCGCACCCCCCGCTCCCTGAGGGCACTCACTGCTTCACGTTCTCGCCCAGCGCCTCGCTCAGGCTCTTCTTGGCCGCCTCCAGCTCGCTCACGTAGGTCGCCATCACGGCCGGGGCCCCTCAGCGCCGCCACGTGACCGCGCTCACGTGACCGCGGGGGCGGAGCCCGCGCATGCGCAGAGCGGGCGGCGGCTGCGGGGGAGTTGCGCTGGGAATTGAGCTGCAGCGGGAATTGCACCGGGAATTGCACCGGGAGCTGCAGCCATGCCGGGACTGCTGCTGGGCGACGAGGCGCCCAACTTCGAAGCAGACACCACGCAGGGCCGCATCCGCTTCCATGACTTCCTGGGAGACTCGTGAGCGCTGGGGGATGCGCCGGGAGCGGGGGTTGGGATGGGATGGGATGAGATGAGATGGGATGGGTTGGGATGGCATGGGATGGCATGGGATGGCATGGCATGGGATGGGATGGCATGGGATGGGATGGCATGGGATGTCATGGGATGTCATGGGATGTCATGGGATGGCATGGAATGGCATGGAATGGTATGGGATGTCATGGGATGTCATGGGATGGGATGGGATGTCCGCGCCGCCGGGGATCCCCGGGAAGCAGGCACGGAACGGAACCGCTCACCGCGCTCCTGGCTGAGTCCCGCGTCGCGGGATTCCCAAATGTGCCAAAATTGCCCCAAAA
>VZTT01032952.1:0-12035 GCA_013400855.1 Buphagus erythrorhynchus | reverse complement strand
TGCACTGCTGAAGTGTCTGACAAAGGAAATGACACTGATGTTCATGTTAACTCTCTGACAGTGTAAAAATAGATGGGTTGAAATTATGCCCCTGAGAGCAGCTCCTATCCCAGTTTAGTGCACCCTTATTCTGGGGAGAAAAAACAGATAATAATTACAAAGAGAAAAAAAATGTTGTTTTCCTGGACATTGAAAGCTTTTTGACCTTTGAGAAGAATGCTCTATTTATAACATCAGGACTGTGTATTTTTAAAAGCCTTGAGACACACGTGTGCTAAGGAGTCAGAGATGTTCTTTGGCTCCAGCTTGTTTTTTGACCTCTGGTAGATTAGTGAAGATATAATTTGCAACACAACCCCAAGAACCAAAAGTCTCTTTTTATTAAAAACTTCAGAAATAACCTCACTAGGGAGTTAGAACTGATGAATGCATAGTTAAGAAATCCTCTACTGAAGCTCTTTTTGAGAATTAATGCACAGAAGAGATGAGGATGTGGATGTATTTGGGACAAAACTCATTCATTAGGCTGTACAGCTAGAAAACTATAAAGAAATGAGTTATTACTAATTTCTAAAAGATGTTTAAATAGTGTTATCCCTGTATCTGTCTAAATTAGAACTATTGAGCAAAGCGTTTCAGCACATGTTTAAGTGAAAACCTGAGCATTTTCATAGTTTTGTGCAATTGTGGTCCAAAAGTATTATTCCAGTCACCTAATTATATTTGCTCCCAACACTGGCCAAAGAAATTTACCTCCTGGTTTTGGCATCTCCTACTGAAGTTTTAGCACATGTATTAGAGAGACCCAGCCTTGGCTGCTGAACATGGTGGTGTTGATAATTTTCCTGTTTTGGGCACTTGGGGTCATACCACCTAAAAAAATAATCACTAAAAATAATTGTTTTGGGTTTTTTTTTTTTCTGTTGCTTCCCACACTTGTTGCTCTGTGCTGGGAAATTGTCTGGTAGCAAAGGGGAGTTGCTGATTCATTGCTTTTACTCCTGCAGCTGTACCTGACTTAATTAAGGTTCTAGGGCAGACAACTAAGTGGACAACCCTCACAGTGGAGGAGGGATAATATTTTGCTTGCTCCCACATTACCACAGGTCTGTTAGCACTGGTGGGTTTAGCTGGTCCCCCCTGAGCACGTGGCACTGTGGTTTTCTGCAAGAAACCTTCAAGTGCCAAAGCAAAAGGGCAGAGTGATGCTTGCAAGAATCTGGAGAGCACCTGCAAAACCTAACAAGTTTGTGACCATTTACTGGAATGATGAAAATAGTGAGTCACTGTGGTAAGTCAGCAAATGCTTATTTTAGAGTCAAGTGCTGTTCCTTTGGAGCTTCTGAAGTTTTATAGGGAGCCAGGACTGAGACCTGCTGTGCAAAGGGCAGTACAATGCTGTGCATGCCACATCTGTGGATGTGTGCCAGGCCAGGCTGGACAGCCTTGGAGTAACCCAGTGTAGTGGAAGGTGTACCTGCCTATGGCTGGGGGATGGAACTGTGTGATCTTTAAGGTTCCTTCCATCTCAAACCCTTCTATGAAAGAAATGAAATGCAAAATCTGGAGCTCACCTGAGTAATTCATGAAGCTTTGGCCACCTTGTCTTCAGATGAACAAGGAAATGTAGAAAAAAACTTTGAATGGGTTGTATTTTTACTTTTCTATTAAGCAATGCTGTCAAATTAAGAATTTCTTAGTGCCAGCCACTTTGAACTAAACACTTTTTTCCACTGGACCCCTAGGCCCTTTAAACAAGGCTGTGGGTTAGCCAAGACCAAATCCTAAATGAACAGTTTGCAGTGTTAGAGGCAGTGCAGATACCTGATGGTGATGGCTCCTGCTGAGCCCTTCTGCATATCTGCTGTGCAGCTGTTTGCCTTAAAAAAAAAAAAAAAATAAGAAAAAACCTGGTGCTGGAATGATGCTGCTGTTCAAGATGAGAACTTGGCAGCTGGGCATGCCACCCACTTGGAGAGCTGGATGTGCAGCACTTGGAGCCCTGGAAGCTGTGAAGGGCTGGGGCTGAAGAGCTTCCCTGGCCCTGTGCTGATGCTCTCCTGGAGATGGGAGTTTCACCGAAACTGGAAGGGGAGACAGAGCACGAGGTGCCTTGGCCACAGCAGCGTTTCCAGGCTGGATGTGTGTGCTTTTACACTAAACTACCGGAGGCACTAGGGAGCAGTGAGTAATCCTGGGGGAACCTGAGCTCTACAAACCCAGGGCACAGTGCAGAGCAGTTGCCAAGCGTGTAATCTCTCCTTATTATCTCCCTAATGTGCATCATCTGATTCACTGCCAGCTCTCACTTCCGCCCCTGTGTCTCGCTGTGCCCCCCCTTCCTGCTTGTGCAGAGATAAAATGTGTTGTTATAACTGTGAACGGGGCCCCTGGGACTGCTCCTGAAACCTTGGCAGTAAATCGCCCTTCATCTCTGCAGATTGCCTTTGACATCCTTGGGGTTTAAAATGTAAAATAAATAAATTATATTTATCTTTTATATATATATATATCTGTGTGTGTGTGTATCTATATATATATATACACACACATGCACATAAAATGTATAAAAATAATATAAATGTCACGTTGCAAATCCAAACAAAAGTATTAAATGTTTTATGTTGACCATATGGCTTAGCGACACCGCGTCAGGGTTTCCTGTGTGTGCTTTTTACTATTTCCTCTCCACACTTTCTGTAATCTCTCCAAGACCTCTGGAAGCTCACATAAATGGAGATTTATCTCCTGGGACAATGTCAGTTGGTCCCAATTTTTGTTTCTGTTGTGGGTCATAGTGGCAGAAATACTGAGTGGGTTTTTTGGGTGTGGTTTTTTTTTTTCATTTATCTATTTTTCTGCTTCCCTCTGCAGACAGGGCTACAAGGATGGGGCTGTGTGTGCACAGCCCTTCCCTACTTCCATAATCCTGGAGAAGTGCTTGAAGCTGTGACTTGGATCCAGGAGGGAGGTCCTGAAAGCAAAGTGCTCATGAAATGCTGCCTGGTCCCTGGGCATTGGGGGTGTCCTGGGTGGAGCTGGAAATGAGCTTTATTGCTAAATGTAAAACTGCTGTCATCCTTCTGAACCAAAGTGAGGAAAGCAATGCTGTGCTCCTGGACAAAGCTGAAATGCTCTGACCAGGGGAGAAATTCTGTAACCCACACCCTGGTGAGAGGAACAGCTTCACCTCCCTGTGAGCATTCAGCATCACCACAGAAAGAGGCCAAACCACGAGAGAGCCAAGGGCATGGCGAGGTGTCCCTGCCCCTTCTTTACTCCCTTTCTGCTGCTATGAGCCCCTAGAAACCACAGAAAGCTGCAGAAACAGAAAATACAGAAATGTTGTTCAAAGCTACACTGCTGGCCCTGGTAGGTGGTGGCTGCTCTGCATTTCTGCGTGGGGCAGAGCAGCTCTCAGTGGTCCCTTTTGGCTTTGGTTTGTGGCTCTGAGAGCTCCTCACAGCAAGCACTGCAGGGCCTGTCTCTACTCGATAACGGGGCCCTGTGAAAGAGTCATAAATCAAACCTGAAATCTGGCAGGTTTAATAATAAATCCCAAACTTGTGCCAGCTCTGTGAACTTTCCAGTGTTACTGAGGTGCTCTGAGAGTGAACCTGAGAAGTCTGATGGTTGCAAGAGGAAAACAGGCAGAACTTGTCAGTTTTGACCCCAAATCAAGGAAAATGTTGTGGTTTTGGCTAAGTGGGGTTTTGTGGTTTTTATTAACCTGAGGCTCAAAGCAAATGTGTGTTTGGTAGAGGGAGAGGGGGAAAAACAGCATGAATTTAAATGGGAATGCTTTTTTGTCATGTTTCTCACTGCTCTCACTTGGAAGAGGGTAATGCAAGGAAGTGGTGGTTTATCTCTGCATCAGGAGTGTAAATAATACTATGGAAAGCCTATTTTGTTACTGTGAATTCACATACAGATTCCAAATCCCACGCAGCCCAACAGCTGATCCTTTCTGATCACTTTTGCCTCCCTCCCCCAGAGTCCCTTTGCACCACATCTCTGCCAAAGAGAAACAACTGGTTCCATGGTGTGAGCTCAGACAGGGGCTGGTGAGGAGCAGGAGGGCACCTTGATAGGTCTGGACTGGTTTTGGGAAAAAGGCCATGTTTCCTGCTTGGACAGCACAAGTGCTTTTGGGGGCAAAGTTCCCAGGGAAAGTGCTGCCCCTGTGCTTTTTCCCTACCTCTAACAGCACTGCTGAACAAGCAGACACCCCCAGACTCATCCTGTGGGTCTAGCAGAAGCCCCACAGGTTGAAAGTTGAGGGAAAATTTGTTCCTGTGTTGTCTGATTTTTGATCTCTCAGAGCACAGCAACAGAGCCATAAAGTGGGATGTGGATTTTGGCTGTCATGTCCATGGCAAGAAAGGGGTTTAAGATAAAAAACTTCTCCTTTGGAGACCCCAATGTTACTATTGAGTTTCACCAAAGAACTAGAGGAGTTGTTGTGACATTTAGCTGTTCTGGTCCCTGAGTTTCCCAGTTCTTACCCACAGGCTCTAGCTGGGAAATCACATGGACATTGTGTCTGACTGGGGTCTTGCTCCAGTGCTGCCTTACAGAGAGATTCAGGGTCTGATTCTGCTTAAGTCTTACTGGGAGTCAACATGTTTTTTTGAAGATGTGAGTTCCTGAGTGAGATTTCCACTCAGGCAGGTGCTCAGTGGTAGTTTCAGAATGCCAAAATGCTTTGTTCAACAGCCTGTTTGGAGGAAATCTCAGCAAGTTGCTTCTAATGAAAAATCTCACCAGGCATCTCTGTCTGTGTCTATTAGATTTGCATGACTTTAAGAGTTATTAACTTTATTGTTTATTAGCTTTTTTTTTATTGCTCTTGCTCACGGGACATGATTGCTTGTGTAAGTAAATGCAAAATACAGACGTGAGCAAAATGTGCAGGGAAGTCCTTGGAATATGGGTCAGGGCAGAGGTGGCTAAAGGCTAAGGAGGAAACTTCCTGCTCCAGGGACAATAGGGTGATTGATGCACCCAAAGAGCTGATTTAATCCAGTTGAATTATTTCATCATGAGGCATAGAGCTGCGATAAAGAGGCTTCCTCCTCTCTGGATGGATGCAGGGAGGCAGCAGATAACAGGATTAATGATCTGAGCCCGTGGCTCAGGTTTCATTCCCAGTCACAGTATCAATCAGATGTGACCCTGCTGCCTCAGTTGCAGCTATTCCAGAAGGGCAGGGGTTTAATGAAATGTGGAATTGAGCCTCCTGATCTCAAGGAGACTGGCTTTCTGGGCATGATTAATTTTTCCAAGTCAAACAGATCTTTTGGGCCAGTGAGCAAGTCTTTGTTCCACACTGGCAGGGACGTGTTAGGAGGAGGAGACTTCCCTGTTCCCAGCTAGACCCCTTGGGGCCTGCTGGTCCCAAATTAGGATGTTGTTGTAGGTGATGAGAGGTTCATTTTGTCTGTGAGTTATATCCAATCTGCTGATGTAGGGCTGGGAGTGTTTATTAGGGTTGGAGCTGCACAATCTGGGCTGCATCCTTCATATTTGGGGTTTAGATTTTTGCTCCGCTCACTTTTTTTTTTAAACTTGCAAGAAACACATGAAACAGAGGCAAGAAAGAGGGGAAAAAAATTTTCTATTTCAGCCTAATTAGTTTTCTGACCCAGTGGGCTGCATGAAGAGAGGTCTGGAGCAGGGCTAGATGGAGCAGGGGTCTGGAGCAGGGACGTGTGGTGATGCAGGAGCTGCTCCTTTTTGGCAGTGGATGTGTCAGTGCAGAACTGAAATGTCTGCATGACTGTACCCAGTGAAGTCCTGCTGCACAGAGATGCTCCAGAGGGCTCCTGCAGACACACCTGGGTTCCCTTTGCCCTCATCTCTCAGAGCTTTGTCCATCAGGGAGGACCCAAGGGGTGCAAAGTGGCTGTTCCCAGAGCCTGGAAGGGAGCCATGGCTGGCAGGCTCAAGCCCTGAAGTATTTATGTGAATGTAAATACTGAACACCTCGGGCATGCAGGGCTGTTTGCATCCATGGCTCTGGCCTTGGCCTCCCTTCACAATGATCAGAAAGTGGTGGAAAATATTTATACTAACAGATTGTGAGCAGCTGTTTTAATGAAGCATTTATGTACTAGGCAAACTTTAAATTGCCCCAAAATGGGACACATGTGTTTTATAAATACACTATTATGAAGAAGTGGGGAGTAAGAGATTCTGGATCCAGAAGGCCAATCCTCCTACACTTATTTATTTTGATAAAGAGTTTATATGCTGGAAAGAAATGCTGTAGAAAGTAAGTGTGGGGCTTTCCAGAATGCAATCATGCTTCAAAACTGCAGCAGAGGAGAGTTAACCTCTCCTGATCCAGAACATTGCCTCTAGATTCTGCAATCAGCCTATTTAAAAGTGATTCCACCCCACCTGAGCAAGAAAACACCAATCAAGCATGGACCCCTAGGAAGATGTCATTTAGGAGGTGGATTTTGTTTTGCTTTGGATCCAAATCCAAGCTTTGAAATACATCCAGCTCTGCTTTCCTCGATTGATGATTAATCAATCCAGATGATTAAAGATGAGGAGCCTGACTCCTGTAGTCCTGTCATGTGTCAAATCCCAAAGTGCATTTCTTAGGAAGAATGGTTGATTGTTTGATGCTGGTGCAAATCTACTAGAAAACAAACTGAAGAAATGTTTTGGGGCTAATATCCTCTTTATTTGCACATCAGCTCTGTGGCAGGTAGGAATGCAAAATGCAACTTTGGAAAGATTTCCTTTTACCACTATCTTCTCCACATCTTAGGAGTCTTTAGTTCATAAAAATGCTGTGAGAGCACATGTGTGTGCAAAAGTGACAATGTGCTCACTCTGCCAATTAAAACTGGAGGTCCTGCCTAGAAAGTTGTTGAGAGTTAAACTTTCTCATTCAAATAGCTTGTGGCCCTGCTGGTCTGGGGAGGTTGTCATGGTTATCCCACATCAGCTGATGTCATCTCCTTTTCTGTAGAAATAAGTGCTTTTTTCAGCTGACCAGTTCAGGGTAAAGCTGTTTAAAATGCTAAGGCAGCCAGAGCAGCTCGCTGGGGTCTCTGCTATCAGGGGAACATAAAAAAAGCTGTGAATCAGATGGCACTGCTAAATTGTGGGGGAATTGATGGGGGAACTGGTCTGGACATGCTTGGATGGGGCAGCCCCAAAGGTATTGTGGGTGCACAATGGTGGCACTGAGGAGAACGGCCGAGATGGGGATCACTGGGGGAGCTCATTGAAGCAGCTGAATGGACAGGGGGAGAAAGGCAGTCACAAACGTACAAAAACACAGAAAAATGTTGTTTGCCTTGTGACTTGGGGATTTTAAACCAGGATAAGGATGCTGAGTGATAAATGGCTTTGGGATGTTAAATGTCAGGTCTGAGGGGCTGGCATGTGAATGTCCAGTGTTGGAGCCTGGCATGAAGGACTCTGCTGGGGAGGAAGAGCCCTTGGCAATGCACAGAGCCTGACACACACTTTCTGTCCAGCAGTGGTGGCTGAGGACACAGCTCCCAGTGCTGCAAGTGGTGCTTGCTGATGTGCAAAGGATGTGGAGCACAAAGCTCATGGTAAAATTCAGGAAATGACACAAGCAAGGAGTTTTAGAATCTTGCCTTTGAGCAGAGGGTGCAAGTGGTAAGCAGGGGCTGCTAAAGGGGAGTTTTGGTGTAACTCCATTCATGTTTGTGATAAAGGCTTTTTCCAGCCCTGGGTATGGTTCCTCATGAGTTGAAAGCTCATTTCCACCTGGGAATGGCAGGTCTGTTCTTCTTGTACAGCTCACAGAAGGAGCAGGTCTCATTGTTTTAGATTTAAGGTTGAACTTGATGCCTTAAGGGTCTTTTCCAACCTGTGTTTCTATTAATTAGTTGAAGATGCTGCCCCAGAAAAGCACATGTTCTTGTGTCTCTGTGCACCTGCTTCAGAGGCAGGAGAGGACCTCAAACAAACCATGGCAGAAAGCAGATCTGATGGGTTCTGGGATCTCTCTGGTACTCATATGCAGGGATGGAAATGTGTTCAGAGCTGGAGCAGTGCAGCTGGGAGCTCTCTGAGATCTGGGGAGGGTTGAGGAGACTTAAATGCTGCTTGGGGTGTCTGGAAGCTACAGAGCTGGAGGAGTGTGAATGTCCTGCTGATGCCTATTCCTTTATCAAACATGACTGGAAAGTGCCATGAGGTTCAAGGGTTCCAGACTAGCAGTAATGAGAGGAAGGGACAAAGAAACATGCAGTGTTGCTGCACATGACTCATTTTCTTTGGAATCTTGGCTGTAGAAATAACAATCCTACTCATCATTTTACAAATGTTTTTACAAACACTTAAACATGGGATGTTACTGCTAAGTGTTGACCAAAATGCTCTGAGCATGAAAGCTTCATTAATCTGGATGAAAACATGTAAAATGATAAAATAATCTGTGCTTCCAGTCACAGCATTGTAAACCAATCACTTGCTTTCACACCAGTGAAAATGGGAGAAGAATATGCTTTTGTCTTTANAGAAAAATATGCTTTTTTTTTTTTTTTTTTTTTTTTTTTTTTTTTTTTTTTTTTTTATTCTGTTATGGCTGAAGATCTATGTCCAAACTCACTCGTATGGGCTGGAAGATATTTTTTCTGTTAAGTTAAAAAAAATGGAGACCCAGTCCCTGGAGGAAACCTGATCAGAGACATGCTGGCTTCCACACACACTCCAGGCCTATTGATCTCCCCTGTCCCCTCTGCCCTCTCCATCTACAGGTTATGGAAACAATGTCTGTCAGCAGCAGCTCTGCTTTCTGTGCTGGTTATTAACTTTCTGGCAGAAGGGAGTCTGCTCTCCCTTTATGGGGTCCCAAGACCCACAACGAACTTAACAACCCAAAGGGAATATCTGCAGATATTTTACACAAATCCCAGTGCTTTCTTAAAAAAGAATAAAGTCTCAGGACTCTTTAGTTGCAGAAGGGTTGAACAAATGCAATGAGAGATGCACAAAATGTCTATTTAAGACATGTTTGGGCAAGTATTTAATGTGTTTTCTTGCTCAGAGTGCAACCTGTTGTCTGTCACCCTTTGTTTCACGACTCTGCACAAGAGAAAAGAAACATAATTTCATCTGCTGGGCAGGCAAATATTGAGAACTTTAACCTACTGGGACAAATTCTGTGAGAAGCAAATTCTGGTGACTTTCTTTGCCCCCAAAGTTAAAGTTTGCTTTCACCAAAATCTGAACCCTGTGACAATGGAATGAGCAGGAAATCACAGCAGCTCACTCTGCAGTTCTTCAAATTTCTGTAGGGGAGATGGGGGACATTGTCTGGGGAATTTTAGACCAAACTTTCAATCTCTGCCCCAAATATAAACTATTAGCTGTCTTTGCTCTCTTTTCTGGCATTGAACTGGGCTGTGTCCAAAGCTCTGAGAGGGCCCCTCCAGCACTTCAGTCCACTCACACTTGTGCCTCAAAATAGAACATTATAGTTTTGTTTATTTGTGGGCAGCTCATCCTGCCCCTTCAATTCACACGCTTCTGCTGTGTATTAATAACTTGATCTTAGAATAGTCACAGTGCTGGTGTAGCTTCAGAGAGCCTGAGGATCTTATTTTGGGAAGGCAGTTGTGAGTCCTAAAAAGCAATATATCATAAAACTGAGCTGAATCTAGGGCAGCCCTTGGAGAAATTCAGCAGAACTTTTGAGCAGTGTAACACACTGGTAAATTCCACTCTCTACATCACCAAGATGTTTCAGAAAAATGCTCACTCATTGTTTCCAGACTCTTTGCTTCATCTGAGCCCTTTGTCTTGTGGACACAGCATGTTTGCAGAGCTGCTGTCCCATGGCATTTATTTGCCTTGTGAGTCCAGCAGCCAGTGCAGCAGTTGCTGGGGTTGAGCTGGGCTCTGCTCTCAGCCTGGTTCTCCAGTTGCTTCCCCACTTGTTCTCATGTAAGGCATCCCAAGGAGAAATCCCAAGGTGCTTAAGGGAGATTATGAAAAGGGGGAGAGAGATTTATTACATGGACAGATAGTGAAAGGACAACAGGGAAACGGATTTAAATGAAAACAGAGAGATTTAGCTTAGATGTTAGGAGGAATTCCTTCCCTGTGAGGGTGGGCAGGGCTGGCACAGGGTGCCCAGAGCAGCTGTGGCTGCCCCTGGATCCCTGGCAGTGCCCAAGGCCAGGTTGGACACTGGGGCTGGAGCAGCCTGGGACAGTGGGAGGTGACCCTGCCATGGCAGGGGGTGTATTCTTTAGGGTACCTTCCAACCCAAACCATTTCATGATTCTATGAAGTCAGCAGAAAGAACCCCACATTATTTGGGTCTGTGGTGTCATTTGAGCTTCCTGGCAGCAGAGGTACTGGGATGGGAATGTAGTGAGGGTGAGGAAGGCTGATGATGCTTTGCTGAAAGCTGTGAGCTGTGATTCCATTGCCATACTTGGGTTCAAGTTTGAATTTCCTACAGATTCCCTGGCTGATGCCTCAAAGGCTTCAAGTCCTCAGAGCAAATCTGGAAGCAGTTTGGTGCAGGACATTTGGTTTCAAGTAGAAACCAGGTGTAACTGTGAGCTGTTTACCAAACTTTTCTGGTTTTTGATCTCACCCAAACAAGCAGAAATGGAGAGAATGTCAATGTGAAACTCTGTGAGCCTAAACCTGAGCACAGCCTGAGTCTTCCTTGCTTTTGACTTCTGACATCAATGCTGGCATCCCTCCATGGTAAATCGTGGTGTCCTCATGTTGTAACTGGGGATTCAGCTGGATCACCACATTTTAGACAGCATTAAATGGAGATTGGACTGGGGGCTTTGGGAAGGTGAAAGATTCCCTGTGCCTGTTTTGGGACCCTTAAAGTCTGGCTCCTCCTGCCAAAAAATGGGTCTAATATATTATTTTATCTGGCTCTCCATTTGGGAAGCTGCTCTTGGCTATCTTTCCTTTGCTACCCCTTCTGATGGGATATATGATATTCTCCCCACTCACTACACATGTAGAAATTCCTTTTAGCATTCCTGCTTTCACTTTTCTGAAATATTCCAATTATACACCATCAGTGACTTGGCAAAGCACAGCTTTTGGAAACTGTATTCCCTCTGCCTAGGCTCCTCTTTACAGTGTTTCCTAACTGGTGTGAAATCTCCCTCCTTGCCCTGCATCTGTGTCAAAGCTGCTTTTCCATACATTGCTGTGTGTGTCCCTGGGCCTCGTTGGGACACAAAGGTTGGGCTGTGCTCAGCCCCTGGGAGCTCCTTGGGCTTGCAAAGCATCTCCTGCTCCAGCACCTGCCCCTCCTGCAGGGCTCAGGGGATTGCTCTCCTGGCTTGCTGCCTGCTTTAGCTGAGGATTCATTAGCCTGTAGTCAGTGGTTTTGGTGTCTATTGCTCCTTCTTGGTTTTTGTACCTGCTGAAGAAATTAAGGCTGTTAATCTATCTGTTAATCTATCTGTTAATCTATCCCATCCCTCCTGATTGCAAGTAAGTTCAGGTACTGAAGGTAGTTCTGTCCTTTGCTGTGCAGATGTTCTTGAACTTTTTCTCTTGAGTTTCTTTTTGGGATTTTTAAAAATTTCCTATTTATACTCTTCGCTAGACCTCACAGTGAAACTGACTTTGTTTTCAATTTTTTTTTTTTTAAATGGATGTGAGCCAAGATGCCATGCATGGTTTAGCTGCCTAATTTCACTGGTTTCACCATGATGACATGGTCATTCATGCCTCTGCAATTGCCATCAGGAAGGGGGTGCTGGCAGGTCATCCCAGGACTGCCCCTTGCTGTCCCTGCTCTGCCACTGCCCAGCTCTGTGACCCTGGGCAAGGCACAGGGCTGGATGGGCAATACTGGAAGTCATTCCTTTCCTCCAGAAAATTTTGCCCACAGAGTTTCAGAAAACAAAGGTGAGGCCTTGAGGCATGACTATAATCTCAGTAAATAAACAACCACAGAAATAATTTGGGTGCAGTGTGCTGTTGTGGAGCAGTTGCAGTGTGTTTATGCTGTCAGTGAAGGTGAAAATAAATGAAAGTGAGATTTTTTT